>BQNB010026883.1:0-58165 GCA_026074375.1 Tanacetum coccineum | reverse complement strand
AACGACTTTTATCACACAAAATCACTTATAAATCACCCTTTTGAACGATTTTGCTTGATTTCTTTTGCACAACACAGTAACACAAGGCAATAGCAACTAGAAACACCAAAACTTTAACATTACAAACATCAAAAATTCGAAGAACTTAAAAAAAACGAGCTAGGAGCCTTCAATGGTACACTTTTCGATCTAAAACAAGCAAGAAATCGTACATACACACGATCTAATCATCCCATAAGCTCTGATACCAATTGTGGTATATCATATATCATAACACGGGTTCGATTCTTGGTTTTGGCTAGTTTCTAGAGAGAGAAACACATAAGAGAGTTTTTCTAGAGAGAGAAAATGTGTTTTATAAGAAAAGAATAAATGACTACCTTACCTCTTCTAAAGTTGGAAGAGGCTTATATAGTTCTTACAATATACCGGGTATTAGTACATGGCTTAATACCGAAAAACATACTATTCACTATTAAACTACGAGCTATAATAAACAGTAAAATACACGGGGTGACTGAGTCTTTTTCTAATATCTAACAATAACGTTTTTGGACATTATTTGTATTAACATAAATATAATGAAACCATTGCTTGGCTCAGTTGGTTTCTTGTGGTTGCTTAAGACTCTATCATTGAGGTCCCTTGTTCGAAACCTGCAGAGGGGTTTATCCCCCTCACGACCCGACACGACCCACGACCCGATCAAGACCCGGCCCAAGTCATGACCTAACCCGGTCCAAGACCCGATCCAGACCCGGCCAAAACCCACCAGTTGAATGACGGTCAACCACCGTTGACCGGTGGTCCGGCGGTGGTCCGACGGTGGTCTGGCGGAGGTCAACGGTGATCCGCCGCCGTTGATCGTCGTCCGCTACCGATTGACCGCCGTCGTTGACCACCGTTGACCGGTGGTCCGGTGGTAGCTCCGGTGACGATGGGAGAACAGTATCGTGCCACATGGCACCACTCAGGTGGTGACACGTGGCCTACTAATCATTGTATGCAGGTGTGGCAGGTACGAGGTACTGTACACGTCAGTACCAGGTGGCGGTGGCTGGCCAATCAGAGCGTGACATGTGTCATTCTACGTGTGTCTGGTACGAGGTTAGTGTGCACGGATCCGTGCCAATCATTGACAATAATGAGGGGGTTGGTGAATGACAAAAAGACCAAAATACCCCTTGATCTAGCAATATGATTGGCTGAAGACCTAAATGGACGAAAATACCCCTCCCATTTATGGCTTTAAATACACGCAGCAGCTGTGATTAGAGGAGAGTTAGTTATTAGTTTTTTTATATATTTTTCATAGTAGTGTAGGAGTAGTATAGCTTATTTTTTATGTCTTTTTAGCTTATTAGTTTGCTTATTGTAAAAGCTTTTTGTTGCTCATTTTAGCTTATTGTAATCAAGATTTTGAGCTTATTAAATGAAGAAGTTATTTCAAAGGTTGGTGTTTTCTTTAGCTTATTATTTGAGCTTATTCTCTTGTCTTTTTCTTATTTCTTTTTAGCTTATTTCCAAATAAGCTCATGCTTATAGCTTAATTTTTGGATCCTATCTCTTAAGCTTATATTCTAATAAGCTACTTCCATAGCTTATTTAGACTAGCTTATTTTATATTGTTTTCGATTTAGAGCTTTTCGAGTGAGCTTATTTTAGCTTATTTTTCGATTGCTTATTTTTATTCAAGCATTATTTTTTCTTTATATAGATCTAATCCTTAATCATACCCGATCCGAGTTCACTTGATTGAACACCTTAGTTTCGGGTGGATTAGATCTAAAAATAATAGATCTTATATTTTTAGCTTAATTTTCTAGCAATAAGTTTGTTGCTTTTTAATTCTAGCTTATTTTTCTTAGATCTAAATCTTTAAATATACCCGATCCAAGTTCACTTGATTGAACACCTTAGTTTCGGGTAGATTTAGATCTAAAGTTTTCATTTTTTTATTAGCTTATTATCTTTAGAATAAATTCAAAAATAGCTTTTGCTTATCTCATCTTTTTCTTTTTTCTTGTCTTTACTTTTTCAAAAATGCTTATTGTTTGATTAAGCTCGATTCGAATGCTAAAAAGGGTGTCATGAGTCTCCTACTCGACTTATTCACTAAGTCTTGAGCACCTTTATCTTCGAGAGCTTATTATTTAGCATATTTAGTCAAAAAGTTCTAAACTTTACTAGTTTTTCTTATAACTTATTAAGCTAGGGCTTATTTCGAAAGGTACTTGTAGCTTATTTGAGAAGTGGCTTATTTATAAGCTTTTATTCTTCATCCTTTCTTCGTAAAAGCCTTGATAGCTTTTTAGCTTATTCTAAGTTTTTATTTCAAAAGTAGTTTTTTTATATAGATTTAATCTAGTTTTATTTTTGCAAAAATTAGTTTTCAAAATAGCTTATTTTTCTAAAAAAAGTTTTCATCTTATTAGCTTATTTTGTCTTAACTTTTCATGTCTTATTTCTTATTTCATCCTTCTACATCTAAGGCCGGAGCTTAAGGGTCTTATAAGGTTGATAAATAGATAAAGTTTTAATCTTTATAGTTTTTACGAAAGTAATTAGTAGATAAAGTTGACACCTTTATTTGCTAATTAGTGAAGTAGAGCTTAAAAGTGATAAACTTATTTGTTTATTAAGTTTGTAAGATCGGGTGGTTTTATATCATTACGGTTCTTCATTTCGGGTTCTATTTTCTAATCTCTTTTCAATACTTAGAATAGTTTTATTTTATCGTTCCATAATATATTCGCGTATTTGATTTTTGCCATGCTTAGTGTAGATTTATTTTTGTCGTTAAATGCCATGTTTGTTAAATTGAATTTCATTATGAGTAGCGAGTAAATTACTTGTGTTTGCTAAGTGATTAGTGATTTGGAATTTAAGTGCGGTTTTAAAAAAGGTTTAAAAAATTAATAGTCATTAGAATTTTCCAATTTACATACCGTCATTTACTTTTAATGCAATTTAAATACTTGTCATTTATTTTAGAAAGCATTTTACTTTATTTGTCATTTAATTTCTTGAAACTTGTTTTCTAAGGATTTTAATTCGTTAAACCTAAGCACGCACTTAAGGAACATTTCACGTCACTTAGCAAGCATATTTGTCATTTATATCAATTTTAGTATAATCTTTTAGTTTTTAATCTTAGAATTAATATTAGTTTAATTTTTAGTATAAAATTAGTTTAAAACCAAAACAAAAATATTTGTCATTCAAGCACCAAACAAATATTCTCATGAATTTCAATTCATCTCTCGCCGTGGAAACGACACTCGGAAGATAGACTATTATTTTTCCTAAAGTAATTGTCTTATCTGACGGGATATACTATATATTATTACGACACGCGTTTGACGTTTATCAAAATGGCGCCGCTGCCGTTTCCCAGCTTTAATTTGATAAAATCGTGAATATTTATTCCTTGTGCTTGTATCACCTTCACCTCCTGGACGATTGTAGTCCAACAGGTCCGAGCAGCCGAAGCACCAACTTTATCTAAACTCCCGTCCTCCCCATATAAACTTTATCCACTTTGGTCCATAATGAATCTTTTTTGAGAATTTAAAAAACCGCCACAACCACTTTGGAACAACAACCCTCTATTGAGAGAAATAAAACTAGGTAACCCCTAAAGCCACTTTCTCTTTTGATTAGTTAAAAACTTTGTTACAACTTAAAACAAGTTGATTTAATTACTCTTTATGCTCATGACCGTTGAAGAAACGAACTACGAATTACTTCAAAGTGACATTAAGAATACTCGAGGGGACTTTAAAAATAGACATATGGAAGATTGGCCAGAGAGCCTTAAACAGACTTGAGGAAGGGGTGAAATCTTCCTCAATAGGAAAGAGTTTTCACTTCATCTAGTAGCCGAGAGACAGGACCCTTTTCAAACCCACTTTCATTTCAAAGGCATGGTTTTCTATGTATGTTCTCCCCCTACTTTGTACCCAAGTAAGTGAAGGGGAGTCTTTAAGAACAAGACATCCTAAGTTTTATTAAGCCGCTAATTTTTACCCTTCGCATCTTCCCATTTCACAACCCATTAATCTTACTTTTTCTCTTTTAATACGAAGGGACCAGAGGAAGCCCGGAAAAAAAAACACCAAAACTCGGGGACTAGAGTTCAATATTTAGCTCATTTCCATTGGACCAATTAAAAAAGCGTCATTCCGCAATAAAACAAATGAGAAAGATTCACGTGGTAGCTCAAAAAATTTATTCCAATGAATATTAATCCCGCATCAACCACCCGCTTGAAAAGAAATGTGCAAGCTTTCATACAAGATTAAAAAGGAGGAAAGGGGATAAGGGGAATTTAAAGGGTCACCTTGTTTAAGACCTCGAATGATTTGAAATTCCTTCGTTGGAATTTACCGGTTGATATGGATCGACCCCATAGAAGATCTAAGACAACTCTAACATCCAATTTCTCCATTTTCACACCAAATTCCAAACTTATCTAAAACACATCGGTCTGAAGAATAATTCCCATCGTACAGAGGTTAATACCACTTTCTCGAAATCAACCTCTAATAAAATTGAGCGCATGTTTCCTATTTTGTCGACACCATTGAAGAAACATTGTTAAGAAATAAAAGGCCCATCCAAAATTTGTCATCCGCTACATAAGCAAGTTGAACCTCATTAATGAGGTTACTTAAGACACCAATAATCGATTTAGCTAAAAGTTTGGCCAATAATCTTGTATAGACTTCCAATTTGACTTATCGGACGGAAGTTCTTTTTAGCCATGTGTTGCTCAATGAGTTTAGGGATCAAGGCATATAAAATTTGAATTAAAAACATTTTGGGATATCACCTTTAATAAAGAAGTACTCCCCTGCCCCAAACACGGTTATCTTCAATCATAGACCAGAAACTGACGATAAAAGTAAAAGGAGAATCCATCTGGACCCAGTGATTTATCAACACCGCAATCTCACACCGCTCGCTCTTGGACCTCTTCTTAGTTATATCTTGTTAGATCCTCTTTTTTTTCTTAGTAAGAGGAATTAGTAAAATTTAAGATCAAGCAAAGCTCGATTTTAAAAGAGGTTTATCAGAACCGCTCCAATTATGCATTAAAAATTCGTCTTTCACCTTGACAGGATCATAAATCCAACACACCATTTTGCCATGGTCACCTCGGAATCTGAGATTGGGTGAGCTTCTTGTTAAGAATTACGTGGTATGAATTTCACGTTCTCATCACTCCTCAATAGCCCATTTGTCTTGTGGCTTTTTGAGATATTTCCGAAAGCTTGTTTTTTTGAACCTGAGATTTCTTATTAGGATCTCCAATCTATTTTATGAACTACTTCACTAGGAACCCCATACCCTTGTCGATCAACTCATCACAAAGTCTCAGCTCCTCTTTTAGAATGTCCGTATCACTTCTTGAATTTGCCTTATGTATAGACAGCCAAACACGTATGCGATCTTTAAGGAATTTTAATTTACCCATAAAACTTACGGAATAGCCTTTTTTCTTTATTGCCAGGGGAGCTGCTTTCCCAGGATTCTCTGACCATTTTTTCAAATCCGGTTTCCACTTACAACCAGTTATTTATAGAATCGAAAAGAATAGGGTACATAGGTCGTAACGATGTTTCGCGTAAAAGAATAGGGCCGTATGATCCGAATAAATAAACCGCCTCTCCAAGGTTATTATAAGCAGAATATTTGGACATGAGTCAAAGTTTTCAGAAACGAAAAAATCGATCCAATTTGTCATTTTTGGAAAGCGGATCTTATGACACCAGGTGAATGCACTTCCTCCTAAAGAACTTCCTCAATCCCGGCGGTTATAAAATGAAGGAATTAATTTTTTCCGCTTCATGATCATTAATGTTAGAACCGTAAAGGAATTATATCCGATTTAAATCTGCCTCATTTTAAAAATAGCCCTTCCATAACAATTTTTACCCATCAGAATTTGATTTATGTAGTCAAATATTTTCCCACAACATATGTTTTTCTTTAGGGTATTGAGGAGCATAAACGACCACTACTAAAGATACAAATACCAGTTTAAGCACACTCCTCTAATAATGAAAATAATCTGATGATCTCGTAAAACTATTTCTCCGAAAAGAATTTGGATCCCAAATACACAAAATTCCTCCAGAATAACCAACTGAATCACTTTGAACATATTCGAATATAGAATTACCCCAACATGATCTCACAGTATTCAAGTCCATAGTCCCCATTTTAGTTTCCTGCAAACCAATAAAATTCACTTTATTTTTTATACACAACTCCTTAACCCAATCTTTTTTAGCCTTTTGGGCGAGGCCTTGAACATTTAAAGACAAAAAATTCATCTGATAACCCCAAACTCTCCTTGGGATTCGATTATATCGTTAATATCTTTAATGCACCCTTCCATGTTATACCCCATTGTTTGTCCTACCTTCACCACTTCCTCCATAAAATTTAAAATGGACCCACCTGATCGCAGTAATTTAGAACGATCCAAATCAGTTGGTTCAACATTGTTATTAACCGAATTCGAATCATTATTTCCTATGTCTTTATTCACAAATGAGTTCACATCATTTTCCTTTTCTGTATATACCTTCTCTGCGATATCCCCCATAGCATTACCTTCGAACTGATCTACTTCCGGAGTGAAGCCCGGTGGGTGAGATAAGCTGTGATCTTCCTCATTCACCTTGTTCTCCATGTTAGTTTTGTTTTTTTGCAATAGAGAATATATACCAAAAGGATCTTCTGACTTATTAACCTTCTCGCCACTAGGTACTCCAAATTCAGTTTCCTGTACCTTCTCCTCTTCACTTTCTTCGAATATATTGTTCTCCTCCTGTGCTTCAGGTTTACCATCAAAATTGCACTCATCGGATACGTCATCTTCTTCCTCTTCATCATTGAATTCAGGTATCCATCCTGGAACTTCGATAGCTCTAACCCAATGAACTTTTCCCCGGAAATTTACCTTAAAACTCTCCTGAATATTTTGCCGAACTTTAGTAAATACACACAACCTTTTGGAATGATAATTCAGCTCATCTTCATCAACGTCCATGAGATCACCCCATTTTGAAGCGATTCTACTAAACGTCTTGACTGTCCAAAGTTTAAATGGGACACCACCAACTTCCACCCAAGCGAGTCTTCCATCTGGAACACACTCGTCATTGGCAAGATGTAGAACCGAAAACCACGACCCCGCACCAGCATTTTTGCGGAATAGTTCCTTAGCCTTGGAAGATTCAAATTCCAATAGTACCCAAAGTTCTCCCAAGTAGCTAATCTTCAAATTATCGAAACCCTCGTTACATAGAACCTTTTTCAAATTAGCTAAGGACGCCATCTCTTTAACCCTTCCCATCAAGGACATAGAAAGATCTTTTTTGTTCAAACATTCATCGTCAAGGACAATCGAAGGAACGAATTCCGTCTCAGATTCCTTATTTATTTTCTTTACCACCGACACAAACGACTTACCATTACCAAAACTTCCAGCATTGCTAGAAGTACAAAACTTATGTCTGATATTCTCGCCATTTTCCGTCCTCCCTTCTTTACCTCTTCCCGTCTTATTTTCTCTCTTAAATCTAGCAAGATTTGCCATTAATTTGAAACGACCAATCCACACCGTGCACAGATTGTTCACCAATCTCTCCTCGTTAAACACATTAATGAATTTCACAAATCCGAATCTCTTACCACTTTTCGATCTTTTGTTCGGAATAAACGAATCCACAACATGACCATATTGTTTGCAATGTAGAAATAAATCTTTAGCCGAACATGATTCTGGGAAATTTGTAACAAAAACAGACACGGAAATCTTATCAACATCTTCTACTTTCGAACGAAACCCACCCATCTCTTAATAATTTAGATTGAAGGGAGATCTATGGAACCAATTGAGTGAGGCTTATGAATGAATGTAAAGGGATAAACAGAATTGGAAAACGGAAAAATAAAAACAATGATTCGAACCAAAACGATTAATGTCCTACCTATGATGTCCCACTTTTGTTGTCCCGTCTCTGGTGTCCCACCACAAGGATGTACCACCTATGACGTCCCAACTATAATGTCCCATCTCTGGTATACCATTCGAATCATCTTGATTACGAAATCAAAATTAGGGATTTTTTTTTTTGAATTAATGAGGTACAGGGAATTGAAAAAATGAATGAAAATTGGGATTAAATATTGCGTGAATAGATGAGAATTGGAATATGTAACCTAATGATGGTGGTGGAGGCGTTTGAACCCGCCTGAATCTTGATAATCGAGCGTTATTTGATGAATGATAATCAAACAGGCTAAAGAAGATCAATCAAATGAAGAGACTCTTTTGAAATCGCCATGGTCTCTCCACTTTTGAAATTCAAACAGTTTGACTGGTTTGAATGTGAAAGGAGAGAGAAAAGAAAAACACACACACACTTTAGGGAAAAAAAGTTGTCTTTCAAAATATAATTATGAGTAATGTAACAAGTTTATCATATTTCATCTAATAATATTATAAATTACAAACTTCATTCAAAGTTTTAATTAATTGCATGAAGGGTGAAACTATTATTTTGCAAAAAGCTAAAAGGAAAATTCCGTAATGATTATATTTTTTTAAAATGTAGAAAACAATTATTTTAAAAGAGAGGAGTACTATTGTCAGAAAAACAAATATATTTTGATTCTGGTGCGTGCTATAGAAAATTATTTTTGATCCTCGTTGCAATAAAGTATACATTAATGTACCATGACTTTTTGGAATTAGTTTCTAAAAATATTCTTAAAGATTAGCATGGCGAATATATTATGACTATGTTAGTAGTGACTTTTGACCATTCTAATATTGTGTGCTCGATATTCTAACATGTAAAACAAGTTACTTTTTAAGTGGTGTGCTATGTGATTATTATGTGTGCTAAGTGGTTTAAGTATGTGATGATATCATTTTGAGGTGTATGGGCATCTCATTATGAGTGTGTTTGTGTTTGGTGATGAGTATTCCATTTGTTTACGTTTAGTGATAATGGAAAGGAATGGCGTATTGCATGCAATGCTACGTTAATATTTGGATTATTGTGGACTAAGCGTTTAAGGAAAAATGTGTCATATTGAAGGAGAGTTAAGTGAGTGAAATATGAATGTTTGTGGTAAACTTTCTAAAAATAGAAAGTGAATTGTGAAATAAAAGTTATATTTAGAAAGTAGTTTTTAAGCAAAATGGTTTACCAAATTAGCTTAGGTTTTTATAAAAACTTAAGGTATTAAAGGTAATTAATTAACTAATAAAAAAATAAAAAATAAAAAATATTATTTTATACATACATAATAAATACGAATTTTAGAGGAAAGAAAGAAAACAATGTGTTTTAGATAAATAAATTTGGATCAAATTGGCTCGAGCTCCGACTCGTAATATTTTATTTTGGGTCGTTTAATAGCTTGTTATTCAAGCTGTTTTAATAAGCTCGCTTTAATACCTATGCATAATATTTTATTACAAATTCGTTTAGGCTCGTTTAGGCTCGCGGCCAATCGAGCTTTGTATGTAAAGCTCAGGGCTCGAGCATCGATTAATTAATTGAGCCTGCTAACTTTGGCTGAGCTCGGGCTCGAGGCTCGTTTAGGCTCGCGAGCCCAATCGAGCTTTGTATGTAAAGCTCGGGCTCGAGCTCGATTAATAAATGAGCTGCAACTTAGGCTCGAGCTCGGGCTCGAGCTCGTTTAGGCTCGGCTCGTTCGAGCTTTTTACCGATCCGATCCCGAGCTTTTCACGAGCGGCTCGGCTCATTTCCACCCCTACCCCACTTCATTTAGGAATATATATTACTCCTTCCGTCCCATATTAAGTGTCCACAATGGAATTTTTTAAGTCTTTTTTTATCAACTTTGACTATAAATATTTTTGTTTGTGTTATATAATATTGAACGAAAATTCTACCAACGAAAAATATATTCAAAACTCTATCCATTCATATATCTTGCATCAAGTATCATATAACGTAAGAATAAATCATTAAGGTCAAAGTTGAAGAAAAAAGACTTTGAAAAAGTCAAGTGGACACTTAATGTGGGACGGAGTTAGCAGTAGTTTATACCCCACCCCACACAACATTTCATAACCATACTTTGATATCATCCGCCCCATTATTTCTTTGACACAAGCCACCAACCAAATCTCTCATCATCTTCTTTTGATAATACTTCAACTCCTAAACCCCTTTCTTCATTCAAACATAAACGAATTTTCTACTTATGAGACGAAACGAAAACACCATCTTTTGTTTTATGGAACTTACGAATGAAGAATCACCATCTTTTTCAGTTTTAAGATCTTTTGAAAGGTCTCGGGTAGGTGATTGTATTGTTTTTTTTTGTTTGACTGAAACAAAGAGAGAAGATAACATAATTGTTATATTTCTTTCTTTACACTTTCACATGTTAAAAAAGGAGGTCATCCTTTAATAGATCCATAAATAAATTTGTTTAAACTCATAAGGTCTTTAAACATCTGTCCGTGAGTTAATCTGAGATCTTTGAGTTATGATGGGATTGCATGTGTCAATTTTGGTTGTTGATAGTGAGGAGGATGGGATTATAAAATAGTGGAGTTTGGTTTTGGTTGTGTCATTAGATTAACTTGGGGTAAGTACTGGTTGTTCTTGTCAAGTTTCTGTTATTTTTTTCTAATCTTTTTTTTTCGTTTCGTTTTGAAGTTCTTGACAAAAAGGATGTATACATTCGATTTTGGTTCAAGATATGTGATGGATCTTTCTTTTGTGTTATGGATCTGGTTGGGAGGTGGTGGGATTTTTGTTGCGGGGGTGACGAGTCATTTATAGATTTCAATGATCATAAGTTAGAAACATGGACATTAATTTCCTACAAATGAAATGACACATAATGGTGAAATCCTTAAAGACTGACTTTAGAAATACTTCATTGTTTACAGGGTTTATGTAACGGATTAGAATCTTCTAAAGTTGAGTCAAACATGATACATCATGTTCACCAATCACAAATAAGTTAAATATATACAACATTTCTTTTTAATAAAAATCAAGGGCCCACTAATTTATTTACACTCACAAAAAACTTAACATGATGTATCATGTTTGACCACAACTTGAGAGGATCTTTTTCCTTATGTAACTATTGATAAGCAATTAAAAAGATGAGAACCTGAAACTGAACCATCGGAATAATTATAAAACCTGCAGAATAACTTCCCCTTCATATTAAATATTGGCAAATTGCATTAAAGGTTAAATGAATTGAATACTTCCTCAATAAATTAAGAGGTTGTATCCTTTAGTATAATAAATATAAATAAGATTAAATGGTTGAATGTTAAAAACAAAAAAATAAAGGTGAAAAATCTAAAATAAATAAGACTACCCTTGTAGATGAAAAAAACAACTTATAATTTTAAAAGTGAAATTTTGTAGATTTCTCGAAAGACATTCTTAAATGTACATCTTCGTGATCCAGAGCTTTAAAATTCTTCGCGTTACTGTAAAATGAATCATCGTAGGATTGATCTTCAGATAAATCGAGGCGCAACATGGAAGCAACTTGTGTATTGTGATATTTAGCAAGTTCAAGCAAATGTTGTTTAAAAGATAAAAAAAAAAGGCATTATAGAAACAAACCAACATTAGACAACATTTGCCCTTGGGTTTTGTTTATAATCATTGCGAAACAAACCAACCTAAAACAATAAAATAATACTACCTTTCTAGCCGAAACTTTATCGGCACTGATGATGATTTAATTGATACTGTATCACACATTGCATTATCAAAAGATTCAAAACAATGGCTATGAACCATAGGTTAAAATGGCCATTTAATTTTACAATGTAATAAAATAACTTAAGAAGTCACACTAACAATTATCTATAACAATATCTAACACATGGTTGGAAGCTGCTCTTCGTGACTCCAAATACACAAGAGAACGGTAACTTAAGTAGTGTTTGCAAAATCAAAGATAAAATTAATGCTAACCCTCTTGATTCATGAAAGTCGAAAATGACTAAACACAATTCTGGCTATTTTAAATATATATAATTTATAAACTAAATAGATATGTAGTCATGTTAAAGGTTCGTCTAATGAAGGCAATTCTGAAATTTCAAAAAAAAGTATTAGTTGCAAATGTAGTTTTGTACGTATACATGGGAAAACTGTGTCGCTTGAGTAACGGGTCGCATTGGGCAAGAGTACGAGATGCCCAAAATCATTTTTTTCAGGATAAGACATCATTTACTGAAGCACTGTTCGTTTGCAGGGAAATGATACTGGCAACGCCCCCTTTAGTTATTTCGAATCATTCATAGTCAAACATATAAATAATAAACATAAGATACAACGTTAAGAAAACAAAAACAATGAACCTTAACAATCTAAAGAAAATAGCATTGCAAAGACATTAAGATGACTCATGATCTACATTTCATAGATTCCAATTCTACTCGTTGGTTCTAATATCTTTTTTGATCTTCTTCATTCTGTTTTTTATGTAGAATCATTCATAGGATGCCGATGTCGATTCGTAAACATCAGAGTCGGCTCTAACCGCATATCCATCTGAATTGAGGTGCCAACTATAGTAAGCGTGTGTTCTAATTCTTGATCTCTAGTGTCGCGCTTACCAAAGTTTGCTTCTCTATATGTTGAATATTTTGGTTGTGGCTCCGTCATACTGCATAAAATTAAAAATCATTTAAGTTATGATTTCAAGTGTGCACTTTTAGCATAAAAATATAAAACCATTAAAACTGTAGGTTGTTCTTACATGTTTGCTTAGCCTTCAATGCTACCCCCGTCGCCAATGGTTGTATACAGTGGGGCAGATATGTTCTTCAACGGAGAGCATTCGCCATTCACAATGTTATAAGCAATATTCAATATGCTGTCCTGTATAATAATACTCATTTGTTAATATTAGCTTTTAATTGTAAAAAAGGCACAATAATATATGTTTAAGCTCGCTTGATTGCATACCAAAGTGGTTATGTACTTCCTGATGATGTAAAGGTGACACGGTATCAATGAAGACACGGGTTAAATGGCTTGGTTGCACCATGCATCAAATTTTTTAAGATGCTCAAGGTATAGCTGAATTCTAAAAAGAGGATTCATAGAGGAACTGTTTATCACCATGCTCAAAATAAAATTGTTTATCAGTTTACTACTGATGATCGTATTCATTTATAAGTGATTAATCGAACAAAAAAAAAGTAGTAACACTTTCTTCATAATGAATTTAAGTCATGCTTTCGGGTTCTTTCTCAAAGCATTAACTATAGGCCCGTACTCATGTGGCTCAACTACATATTCCGCTAGCATCTCTCTGTTACTTCAGCAACATCTGCAATTTGTAAATAGAATCATATCAGCAAATCTAACATGTCTCTTATCAAATACGTTATATAAATTCATTTCATCAGCTTTGTTCAACTTTTCCACTTTTTTATCATTTTGGAGCGACTTGTTTTATATAATTTGATATTGCGACTGCACCAACTCAAACGCATTATGATAAAGCTTATGTAAAGTTCATGTCATTTAATAACTTAATTAATTATAACGATCTTCACCATCCAGTATAGTAGATCAGACTTTGACCATCACCAACACTAGTTTGATCGAAATAGATTAGCATTTCAATTGATTATCCTATTAAACTTCTAAAATAATAGCTTATTGGAAACTACATACTCTCTTAAGTAAATTGCTTATTTGATTGAGGAAAAATGAATGCATGAACAAACATATCATCAAAATATCCCCTAGTAAATTTATTAAGAATTATCGGTTCTCATATCATACCTAAGCTTGCTAAGCAGCTCCTAGTGCAGCCTCCATGGTCTTCATTTCCTTCTTCAAACTCTTCAATTCATGAATCTGCATTTTTAAGTAAAATGCTTCCACTTGCTTTACCCGCGAATACGAATAACTAAACTAATATTTTCAATTTCAAATTGTAATACAATACAAATTTTCACGCACCGTGATCACATAAGAATCATTACATGTTTATAGTCTCGTGAAATCTGCAATGTCATAAAATTCAAGATGCAAACGGTTGTCATATTTACATCATAAAATTTTCAAATCAAATAATCAAAAAAGCAGATCTTTCATACAATTCCATATTCTATGATGGAACACATGCTATAGAAAACCATGCATTCATTTTGTTTGTCGACAATGTACTGCAATATCGATGATATTTGCATAAGTATCAAGGTCAAACCTTCCAAGCCAATAAAGTCATTTCAGTGAGCATCTAGTGTGCGTAAAATAAACTAAGAATTTAAAAAAATGGCGAACCTTCCTATCAATGTCAGTGAAGTCGAATGGTTATGCACACATCTCTCGCTCCTTTTTTAGACCAGTAAGATCACAATTTAGAAAGACCCTCTTTCAGATAAGGATTACTTAAGGTGTGTTTTGGAATAGCGTATTGTATCCGACAACGTTCACCCCATTTGACCAGTTCCCAGTTTAGATACACTTTTGTCTTAGAACCTTAATTCCAAAATTTATAAAAACAAAGTTTAACAAAACTTACTTAGTAAGCAGCTTTTATCCTCAATTCCAAACCATGTTCATGAAAAGCGTTTTTTAGAACCTCATCTTGCGAATGAGCTCTCCTTTTGGATTCTTTACTTTCCATGATGTCCCTTGTACATAAACAAATATCTTGGTTACTTATGAATGATTTGAAACGTTGATATAATGGTTCAATATTCGTATGCAACTATGTGTTTTTTTCCTTAAGCTAATAATATCTAAAATTGTGAATTCAAGTTTATCTTAAAACAAATATATTGGTTACTTATGAATAAATTGGGACATTGATATAATGGTTCAAGATTCTTATCACTTACCGCTCAATGCACTGTCAACCTAACAAAGCAGATGTCTAAATAAATCAATGGAACAACCACACACTAATTAGTTTAGCAGCATCCATAAAAGTCGACCCATTCATCAAATATGTTTTAGTGAAAAATCAAAAGATTCAATCCTCATAATCTGATATAATATTTAATGTGTAAAAATGGACTAATATCCTATAAGTACATCGCTTAAAAGTATATAGAAATTACAGAAATAATACACTTACATGAGCATTTGATTTTCTAGATAATATTAGGTTGTATTGCATCAAATGCATAAGGTTTCTGAGCCAATAGTCTGAGTATACTCCCATTTATAGCAAGTTCAGGCAGTCTATGACAATCTGTAATTGTTAAGAACCGCTCTATGATACAAAATATGACAAATGGAACATAACTAAACAAACCAAAATGTAAACATTTACATTGGATAAAAACAAATTCTCACCTGCAAGAATGATTTTATATGTAAACTACGGTTACCTTTCTCGCTTTCCTTGAGACATGTGATTGGAAGCCAATCATCGATTTGTTTCTCCTTTAAAGTACTGATATCAAGTATCAACCTGCCATACATGATTCTTAACAATAAGATCTTGAAGATATAATACCCATGAAAATTTTGTTAGCCGTGTTTTTAGTAAAGTGATAGTCATTATCAATCCCGAGCCTTGTATAAGAAAACATAGTTTTACGGGAATTACTCTAAGCTAGTTGGGCTTTAGTGTCGGGCTTAAAGCCCATTAGTAAGTGGTTCGGCCCAACCACATTGCAAACAAACCCATGAAGAGTTTTATCTCTTGTAATTATATAAAGCTCTCTCCAAGTGTGAAGAGGGTGTTGCTTCACATTTTCTTTCTAATGCAAGTAATCATTTTTCTCTCTTTTATTTTTCTCTCTAGTTATTTCTCTTTCTAAAATCTTTTCTATTATTTTGTGTTTATGGTGATGAAATGATATCATCTAACATGTGGTATCAAGAGCCAAGGTTAAGTTTAGTGTTTTTGTTGTGGTAACTTTTTCAAGCTTATTGATTCGGCTTATTTTTTGCTTATTTTTTTTTCTTTGTTAACTCGTCATAATATTTAAATGTAAGAACTTATAATGTTTGAATCTGTTTCAATACATAAAGTTTGCCAATCAATTTGGGCTGGTCTTTGGGCTTACATGTGTCTCGATACACATGCTATATATTTGCTATATAGGTTGTTACTCGTATTGGTTTTGGTTGTTTTTTTGTGTAACAAGCAAAACAACCCGCGCGTTCCGGCGGGACTAATTTTTTCCCGAATAATTTTTTTTACGTTTCGGGGGTTTTATTTTGGGCGATGCATTATGGCGGGGCTAATTTTTAATATTTTCTTTTTTTGTGTGATTCGGGGAAAAAAAATTTGCGTTGGGACGGGCTAATTTTTTCCCGAATATTTTTTTTTGGGACGGCTTTGTAAATTTTTTTACGGGAATTTTTGTGTAAGAAAATCGTAAATAGTTAAAAGGTGAGGGTCCGTTTTGTATTTTTTTTTTACTTTGGGCCAGATTTTAGGCTTTTTTTTGGGCTAATTTTTTCCTGGATATTTCCTTCTTTTGTACGATTCGGGAATTTTTTTTGCATTGGGACGAGTTAATTTTTTCCCGAATATTTTTTTTGGGACGGTTCGACATCTTTTTTTTTGGGCCAGATTTTATGCGAATTTTATGCTAGTTTGTTGACAAATGTGTATATTAGTAATAATTTTTTTTTATATGGCTTATGTGTTGGGCCTCATGTTTAAAGTGTTGTTTTTTTTTGCTATATGGTTTTTTTTAATATAATGGGTTGTACGTTTGTGACCATATCGATTATTTTAAAGTTATTAGGTATCGAAGATGTTTCCGCGGGTATTTTTTTTATCTGAATAAATCGGAACTTTTGTAATATTTTTTTTCCTCCTACTTTGTGCATACAAATTTAAAAAAAAAAACCCAAAATCGGGCTGGCCCAAAATGGGAGCCCGATACTGTAGCACTGTGGCCCACTGTCAAAACGACAGTGGATTTGTCCACAAATGTGTAAAGTTATTAGGTATCGAAGATGTTTCTGCGGGTATTTTTTTTATCTGAATAAATCAGAACTTTTGTAATAATTTTTTTCCTCCTACTTTATGCATACAAATTAAAAAAAAAAACCCTAAAATCGGGCTGGCCCAAAATGGGAGCCCGATACTGTAGCACTGTGACCCACTGTCAAAACGACAGTGGATTTGTCCACAAATGTGTATACTTTTTTATTTGAATAAATCGGAACTTTTGTAATATTTTTTCCCTCCTACTTTGTGCATACAAATTAAAAAAAAAAAAAAAAACCTAAAATCGGGCTAGCCCAAAATGAGAGCCCGATACCGTAGCACTGTGCCCACTGTCAAAACGACCGTGGATTTGTCCACAAACGAGCATAGTTGCCCGCGCGTTGCTGCGGTCCGGTGTTTCTTTTATCATAGATGTGAGTGTTTTTTTTAGTATGATTGCCCGCGCGTTGATGTGGGCCGTTAATTTTTTTTTTGCGTCTTTATTTTTCCAGTCTCATGTTTAATAGTTTTTTATATGGGCTTATGTGTTATGTGTCAATACTTTTGTAAATTTTTTTCTTATTTTGTGCCGAGATTTTTTTTTCCTTCATTTTGTGCAATGTTTTTTTTGCTATTTGGTTTTTTTAATATAATTTTATTAGATTTATGTAAATATGTGTTAAGCACTATTGCCCGCGCTTTGATGCGGGACGTTATTTTTATTTTTTGTATTTTGTGCGGGTTTATTTTTACGTTCTCATGTTTAATAGTTTATTTTTTTTATATGGGCTTATGTGTTGGGCGTCATGTCGTGGGTATTTTTTGATCTGAATAAATCTATATTTTTTTTCTTATTATGTGCTGAGCAATTTTTTTATTTTTTATTTTGTGTGGGTTTATTTTTCGGTCGCATGTTTAATAGTTTTTTTTATATACGGACTTATGTGTTGGGCCTCATGGCGCGAATTTTTTTTGATCTGAATAAATCAGTAATTTTTGTAAAAAAAATTTCTATTTTGTGCCGAGCAAATTTTTTTTTAGTTGCCTACTTAAACCCCAAAAAAAAAAAATTGCAATATTAGGCTCGTTATGTTCACAGTTCGAAGATCTTTTCGCAGGTATTTTTTGATCTGAATGAGTCAGTAGATATATGTTAAAAGTCGTAAATAGTTAAAAGGTGATGGTACGTTTTGTAAATTGTATTTTTCTAGTTATATTAAACTTCAACATATTTTATAAAATCGTTCGTATGTTAGAAGCATTGCAATATTGAGCTTGTTTTGTTCGCAATTCGTAGATCTTCGAGATTTTTTTGAGTTGAATGAATCGGTACATATATGTTACGTATTTGATAAATAAAGTTTATTATATAAAAAAGTCGTGAATAGTTAAAAGTTGATGGTAGGTTTTGAAAATATTTTCTTTTTTATTGTGGGCCAAGTATTGGGCTGTAAGTTTTTTTCTTTTTTTTGGCCCAAGTCCAAGGCGACATATAAGTTTTTTTCTTGTTTTTTGGCCCAAGTCCAAGACGACATCGTATATGTCGCCTATTGTGTATATTACTAATGTGTATACTTATAATATAATTTTTTTCAAACCAGTTTCTTTCTAGTTTGCTACTTTTATTGTTTCTCACGTTATGGCTTATTTGAAGCATTGCTTTGTGACTTGTTTCGTTGCTTATTTTAGTAAACTGCTTATTAGTGTCTAAAGCTTATTCAACAGCTTATTTAGTTGTTTTTTTTTGAGTTTTTATTTCTATCTTCATCTTTTAAAACAGCCTTTTTGTAGCCTATTGAGTTGTTTTTTTTGTAGCTTATTTCTCTTTAAAAACAGCTTCTTCAAAGCTTCTTGAGAGCTTCGGTTTCTGGATTATAAAGTGTTAAGCTTATTTGTAGTTTACGTGGCTTTTTCTTGTGGTAACGAGCTTAACTTTCAAGCTTATAGTCGAGATTATTAAAGCTTATTTTGGTTGGCTTATATCATCTTGTGGTCCACACCGGTTGAGACAAGAGGTGTCATAAATCCAAGTTTTAAGGAGGAGGACAAGGACGGTTTAAGTTTTTTGTAGGTTTCCATTGAAGACAAACGCAAGGACTTGTACGAGTTTTGGTTTTTTGTGAAGGACACCGAACTAGCAACATTCCTTCATCAACCGAACAACTCAAAAACTAGTGACAATCGAACAACTTGTTATCTTAAGGAACCGAACAACTCCTTTTCTTTGTGAACCGAACAACCAGTTTTCAAGTTAGAACCGAACAACTTCTTTTCCATGTTAGAACCGAACAACTTCTTTTCAAGTGTGAACCGAACTACTCACAAGCATTAGGAACCGATTTATCAAGCTCACGGAAACAAAATCTCACGTTTTCAAGTCATTTCGGGTTTTACGGTTTCGAGTGACGGTTAACTACGGGACTTATAACTACTACCGTTGTGATCATGATTCGTTTTCGATCAACGTGGTGTATTTATTTTCTACCGACGATAACTGTACGACTCCGCAAAAAGCTAAATAGATTCGTACACCTTTTTAAGAAAACTTCAACGTAGAAGAAGAAAGAAAAAGGCGGGACGTGATTTTCTTTTATAATTGAAACTTATTTCGAAATTTGCAAGTTTAGTCCCTGAAACTCATGTCAATTTTAAAGTTCGTCCTTGTCTTGTTTACTTAACCCTCAAAGTTGAAAGTTTGTTACACCGTTAGTCCTTATTCTTATAAAACAGCTCGTTAGTCATCAAAAGTGAATCGTTTGTGCACCGTTAGTCTTTATTTGAGTTTTGATCAACCGTTAATCATTTTAAGCTCAAAGTTTGTGCACCGTTCGTCGTTTTAAGATCATTAATTGCAAACAAAAGCTCACGCACTTCAATTTCAACAACAATTTCAACCACAATTAATTATTGTTTCAAGGTTTCTTCTTGATTTTGTAAAATCCCGCGAAAGATTCAATTCGTTTCTCGGTTTAAATCTAAGATTTGTAAAATCCCGTGAACGTCAATTGGTTTCAATCCACAACAACAATCCGTTACCCACTAAAGATCCTTGCATATCATTTCACATCACCTTTGCAATGTCGACTCAACAAGACATCAATGCTATTAGAGCACAACGACTTGCAAACACACATGATCCTTTGGCATTAATGGCAAACACACAGACACCGTTTCACCCAGGTCAATCATCACATATTACCTACATACAACATCCATAACCCAACAACCACTTTGTCCAACAACCTTCATTCAACACGAACTACATGCCACAACCAATGCAGAATCTCGAAGACAGTTCAGATCCCACAACTGCAATGAACAAGGCACTTGCTTTAATGGCTAAAGCATTCAAACTCAACACCATTCCAACAAACAACAACCAAAGAAGTTCATTAATTCCTCGCAATAGTCAAATTGCACAACCGGATATGAACACGATCCAAGACATAAAAATGCAAATGGTTGATGACAATGGTGGAAATCAGGTGAGACAAAATGCTATGCAGAATAATGGGAATGAGGTTCGGCAAAATGCAGTTCAAAATCCGGGTATTCAGAATGTTGAAAATATGAATGGGCTTAGCGGTGTTTCGGAAATTGCAAATCAGTATGGGAATGGAAATGTTGTTACAGCACCGGCTGAGGGTAATGGTAATGGTAATGGTATCAATGATAATCCGATAAGGTGTTACAACTGTCGAGGAGAAGGTCATTATGCCAGCAACTGCACAGTAAAGCCAAGGAAACGAGATGCTGCTTATCTTCAGCAACAGCTGCAGATTGCTCAAGAGGAAGAAGCAGGGATCCAAAGCACTCAAGAGGAATGTGAGTTCATGGCTGCAGATACTTATGAAGAAACTAAGAGAGTAAAAGTGAACTGCACTTCAGAGGATACTTTGCAGCAAGCATCCACATCTAGAACTCAGTCTGACATTGCTCCCGTCTATGACTCAGATGGATCAACTGAGGTACCCAAAGATGAAAATTGTTATGATCATGATATATTCAATATGCTTACTCACGAAGTGCAGTATACTGATCTCCAAATTGAGCTTGATCGTACGAAAGAAAAACTTAAAAATTGCATTATTAAAAAGGAAAAAGAATACGCTGTTCTTTGGAATAATTAGTATACAAAATGTAAAGAATGCAAATATGACAAGATTTCGTATGATAAAGCTTATAATGACATGCAACAAAAGATTGAACGGTTGCAAGCTTAGTTGAGAGATCTCAAGGGTAAGAGTAGTGATACTCAATGTGCATCAAAATAACCTTGATATTAGGTGGTCCTCAGAAACTTTAAAGATGAAAAACGTGTCATAGAATCTCAGGTTTTGAATTATGCCAAAGAAAAGTGCACATCTAAGACATCATACAAAAACCTGTTTGACTCTATTAAAGTGACACAACTCAACCAATTTCAATAATTTGACTCTTTGCAAAACAATTGTATGACACCACTATGAAAATGCTAAGTCTAAGAGCCCACAGTTATTTGAAAGGTTTCTAAAACAAAAGGCACCAAAAAAAGGTACAGAACGAAAACTAAGTTTACAAAGCAATCAATTTAGTGGAAACCACACCACCTTCTCTTTTTTCTTCTAGATCTAACTCTATTCTTCACTCCCTTTCCAAAATCCACAGTTCTCCCAAAGTTGATAATACGAATGCTTTCTAAACCCAGTCACTTCAACTTGGCACCTCTACAGGAATCGAAAGTTGTGCAAACTGTTAATGTGATTGCCCCTAGAATCTTTAGGCCAAATCCTTCTAAGACCTCTAGGGTAGATAATGTTGTTCCTAACAAATCCGTTAAAACAAGTGTTAGGATAAAACCAATCACTATTTCTCAACCAAATGTTATTCATAAGCAACAAGCTAATTCTGACTCAAACGGTTTTTCTTCTACCAGAGTAAACAACACTGCTAAGACTAGAAAACCACATCCTAGGAGCAATTCTAATACTGATAGGGTTCCATCTAAGTCTAAGAGTAGTTGCTTCTCGAATAACGTCGAGAAAATAGAACAAACCATAGGAATTCCCAAATTCCTAAGAATCAAAAGCACATGTCATCTGAATGTAATAACATTACGCTTGCCATTCGAAATGCTAAATCCGAAATTGTTTGTGTTATGTGTAAGCAATGCTTAGTTACTGCCAATCATGATGTCTGTGTACTTAATTATGCGAATAACATGAATTCTCATGCTGATAACCGAAGTGCCAATGTTTCAATACGTGAAAATCAAAAGAAACATAAGGAAAATGCCAAGAAGTCAAATGAGTTAGGGACCAAAGGAAGTCTTGCTTCATCTAGGCCTAGCAAACCTAGAACTTGTCTTATTTTTGCCATGTGTGGAAAATTAACTGCATCCAGTAACACCCAAGAATAAGTCTAAAAAATCTTTGTAGGATCCCTAGATCATTCCATGGATGAAATCACAAGATCAATGGCAATAAAGATTAAACATTAAAGAACTTTTGATTGAAAGAAAACAAGAGGTACTACAAACCCTTAAGATGAAAAATAAAATAATGGAGTAGCTAACCTAATTTTTGACTAAATAGAAGTTGCTTTATAACTAACTAGGATTTGCCCTTGAGGGCTTTCTTTTGGGCTTTTTACATCTTGGCCGTATACATAATAAACATTATAAATAACATTGACTTTCGAGCTAGACTTTTTGTCCTTGAATCTCGAGTGACCGAAGCTCTTTGTTCCGGGATCATTTATGTGAACCTAACAATCACCCCCTAATGAGGTCCATGAGAAGTTAGCTTACTCCGTACTTGTCTCTTGTAGCCCTCGTTGTGAAGGGGGTGTGGGGTACTTCACTTGTTGTGCATTGGTAATTCCACACGTTTAACACCTTATCATGATCTTCAGAAACTTGATGTGATGACTTGATCTTGATCTTTGACTTGTTTAAGCTTTATTCTCTGAATTACTTTGGATCTCTTTCACTTTGACTTTGTCATACGCTGATTCATTAGTCTCACATGCTCATATCTGTTGGAATCTGGAAAGCTTTGATGATGTATCTTCTTCTAATCTCCATAACGTTTAGCATTTGAAGAAGACATTTATTTTCGGAGATTGTGCGGAAGCTTTTGTACGAAAAACTTTCTTGATTTCTTCAAGATGTGATAAGGATATGAGCATGTTTCTTTCATCGAGATACTTTGAGTCGTCATTCTGCTATGATAGAACAATTTATCACACAACAAAAACATTTTGTTTATGTAAAATCCACTTAATGTGTTCCTAGAAAAACATTTTGTAAACACACAAAGGTTTTATATTTGAAGGACCGAGTACATAGACGATACTCAAATCTGGTCGTACATTAACTCTGATTCCGTGAGGATCAATGATAACATATGAATACTGCACCTGTTATTCATTATAGATTCATAAAAGAACCTTCTTGACAGGTTTTCCCGTTCACGTGACCAAGCTAGTTCCTCTAATACCTAAGTATCAGATTCCCTAATGTTTCGCCGTTCTCTATTCAGATGTCCGAAGACAAACACACTATAAAGTATTTCTACCTAATTGAATGGTAAAGAGTGAGTCAGTACAGTTACTATCTCTGACTATACCGTATAATTCCTTTTCAGCGTTTTACTTCTTAATACAAATAAGTCCGGTAGAAGGCCCTGTGGCAATAATGATTTGAAAAACATTCGATGTGCTGATAAATATTTGTGTAGGGCACAAACGAAAGTTTAAACAGAATCTTCCTGATGATGTTTTTGAAATAGATACCTAAAGATAAGAAGTGCCTTGAGGAAATCCAATACTATGTACAAGTACTTGTATGGAAGTCCACTTCACTAGTGGGCGCAGTCCCTAAACCAGGCATAGCATTCATACGAAACCCTGGTGGAACAACATCTCTTTCCTCAGCATTCCCCTTAGAGATACACTTTCACGAACATGAAACAAAAGGAATTTCTTTGTCATTTATCAAGATACGTGTGTATAACACAAACTTTTGGTACCTTGACATTTTTGATCATATTAACACTTATGCTCCCCCTACACATGTGCGTCGATAATCGAAAGATGTTTAGCACATGCATGGATAGGACTTAGCATTTTAGAATCAATCGAATCATTAATTATCCGTTTTACATGTTTAAGTCACATTTTCTCCCCCGATCAAAAGTATGAAACTTGTGAATGGTTTTGATCTAGAATGGACTTAAAATGTATCAATCTCCCCCTCAAAGTATGAGGTGAGGTGAAATAGCACAAATATCAAGTGAGTAATTGAAACAAGACCTTTAGAATACCCAGACAGGAATGATACTGCAATCTGTCATAAGTTGTAAGCAGTTGGTTGTTTCAATCTTTCTCCAATAGAATCAGCAACAGTGTGTCCATTTGACCTGCAAAACTGTTAGTAGTACTGATTCTCCCCCTCAAACTATGACCCGTGTTCTATTTAAAGAGCTATAGTCACAGTCTGATTTGGTCATCCCGAACATGTTTGATAAAACAAATTGTTTATGAGAAAAATGGTTCGGGGCTTAGACAACTTCTTGTCTGTAGAAGAAATAATGCACTGAAACGTACATTAAATCTCTGGGATAAGACCGGGTTACAGTCTGAAATAACTGCAAGCCATTTTTTTTACAATGTGAAACACTTGGTTACTCGGAGACAGACTCATCCTGGAGTTCCTTCAGAGTCTCTGGTGACATTTGTTTAACTCCAAGCAGTGGGAGTAGTGTTGCGAAGCGCTCTCTCGGTAATGCCTTCGTAAAAATGTCAGCCAGTTGGTATTTTGTCTCCACGAAATACAACTCAACAACTTTCCTTTCAACCTGCTCTTTGATGAAGTGGTGACGGATATCAATGTGCTTGGAGCGCGAGTGTTGAACACTGTTACAGCATAGAGCAATAGCACTTTGATTGTCACAATACATCGGAATTTTGTTGAACGCAAATCCATAGTCTCGTAGTTGAGATCGCATCCAGAGGATTTGAGCACAGCATCCGGATAGGGCGATGTATTCAGCTTCTGTTGTGGAGATGGCAGTACTGCTTTTTTGGATGACAAGCTAAACAAGTCCGAATGTCCAAGAATTATTGTGTGAACCAGAAAGTACTTTCCGTGTGGTCATGACCTCCTGCATAGTCAAGCATCTCGCAAAAGCCTTTTAGTCAATGCCGGGAGTCATTCGGATACACACAGACCCATGTGGATGGTTCCTTTTAGGTATCGAAAGATCACGCTTTATAGCAGTCTAGGTGGCATACCTAACCCTAGTAGGCTTAGCCTGGTATCGTGCACACATACAAACAGCAAATACTATGTCAGGCCTGGATGCACTAAGATACATAAGGGAGCCAACCATACCACGAAATCGTGTAGGATCAATTAGCTTTCCTCCCTTATCTTCATCAAGGTTGGGACGCTCCGCCATTGGAGTGTCAATGGGTGTGCATGAGTCAAAACCAAACTTTTTCAAGATTTCTGAGATATTTGGATTGGTTTGATAAAAGTGCCTCTGGGGATTTGAGGAAACTTGTAATCCTAAAACGAATGCATTTTGTCCATCATCGACATCTTGAAAGTTGAGTTCATTTCAAAAGCAAAATAATTTGCAGGCTTTGTGGTTGGATTGAGTGCAAAAATAATATCATAGACATATATTTCTGTACCAGTAGAAGATGTTTGCCTGTTTTTCTTGTGAAGAGTGTAGGATCGACCACGCCTTTTGTAAATCCTGACTTGATTAGAAACGCTGATAGCTTGTCATACCATGCACGTGGAGCTTGTTTGAGTCCATAGAGAGCTTTCTTGAGTCGGTACACATGCGATGGATGCTCTGGATCTACAAATCCTTAAGGGTTGCGTAACATAGTCAACTTCATTCAGTTCGCCGTTGTGGGAAGGCGGTTTTCACGGGGGGGGGGGGGGTCCATTGGAAGATGACCATGTTCTTATCGATGCGTGAGCATGAAGAGTCTGATCGCTTCTAATCTAGCAACTGGAGCAAATGTTCCTCAAATCAATACAGCTTCTGACGATAACTTTCGTACTAACCGAGCTTTGTTCTTCAAGTCGTCTCCACTATTAATCCAGCTAATTTTGAAAATCCATTTGAGCGGGTTGATAGAATATTATCTGGACTGGTGTACAAGTATCATACATCTAGACGATCAAAATCCATGAATTTAATTCCTGCATAGCCTCAATCCAGCACGAATGCTCTAAGGCTTGCATGTAAGTCTTTGTTCAAAATGAGTAAGAATTCATTGAGAAACACCACATTGCGTCAGTTTCCAGCTGTTCCAGGTTAGAGACAGGTCGATCTTTTATCCCCAATAATGTTTCAAGGGATGTGGTGAGTCATTTTGCACATTGAGGTAATAGGTTGTTGGGAGTAACTATCGATAATGAAGAGTTGGATAAGTTGCTTCCGAACGGTTTTCAGGGCATTATATAGTGTATCAAACACATTACTGTCAACATGATCGAACAGTGTTTCATCATCAGAATCACTAGTGTTGGTAGAGGTATTTGATGAGGTATGACAAGAGCTTAGTAATGCGGGCGCATTTCTGAGATAACTTGTTGTGGAATGGTGAACATTGGCATTCTCGGGTGCCGGGGCAGCAGGAACATTAACCGGAGTTATCGGACATACCGGAGGATTCGGAACAAACCTCTCTAATCATCAAACCATTGAAACAAATGTCTACCTGTTTCTTTGTAGGAGGAACACGTGGTTCTGGGTCTTTTACTAGTGCAGAACGGCTGCGTCCTGACTGTAAAGCAGTAAGTTCGAGTTCTGTACTGTTTGGCACAGAAGTCATTTGTTGAGGTGCGAGGCCTGAACTGGTTTGAACAGACGTCAATCCTTCGGTAAGTTCATCGAAGGCAACATGAACGGTTTCCTGAATCTTGCGCGTTCTTTTGTAGATTCGGTACGCCTTCTTGGTGGGTGCATAGCCAACAAATATACCTATATCTGCTTTCGCCTTGAGTTTACCAACGTCATCGTAGTCATTGGTAGGATAGCACAGAGATCCAAACACTCGGAAGTATTGTAGATTAGGTTTCTTTCCCTTCAGCAGTTCATAATAGGTTTTTCCGTGAAGCGTGTGTACAAGAGATCGATTAAGAGTATAACACGCAGTGGCTACAGCTTCAGCCCATAGGAACAGTGGAGCTTTCGCAAAGATGAGCATAGTACGAGCAGCTTCCATAAGAGTTCGGTTCCGTCTTTCGACAACGCCGTTCTGTTGTGGAGACCGAGGTACGCTCGTTTCATGAGAAATACCAACACTCTCAAACCATCCGTCGAGTGTCTTATTCACAAACTCCGTTCCATTATCTGTTCTGACGAAGCGAACAGTTGCATTAAGGGCTCGTTGAGTCTTCACAATAAACTTCTCAATCACTTGAGGAGTTTCATCCTTTGTTCGAAGAAATCTTACCCATCCAAATCTGGTGTAATCATCCACTATCACCAAAACATACTTCTTTCCGTTGATACTTTCTGTTCTCATTGGTCCGCAGAGGTCCATATGTAGTGTATGGAGAACTTCAGTATTGGTGTTTTCCGCCTTTAGTGGATGTGATGCTTTCTTGCTTTTACCTAGCTGACAAGATGGACACAAATGGTCTTTGTCATATTTCAGCATGGGTAAACCTCTGACAAGATTATTTCGAGCCAATTCGTTCAAAGTCCCGAAATTCAGATGATTCAACCGACGATGCCATAACCATGACTTCGTGGAAGAGGCTTTTGTAAGCAAGCAAACTGGTGAAGCTGACATCATATCATTCAGTGAGATGGAGTACCTTTGAGTAGATCCACCATATCGTAGTTGCGGATGTGACATGAATGCTGTCGGAATGCAACTTCTAAACCTCCATCACAAAACTGTCCTACTGAGAATAGGTTGTGCTTGAGTCCTTCAACATAATAGACTCGAGAGATGATAGTGTCACCCAGTTTATAATCACCATAGCCAATGATTGCTGCATATTCATCGTTGCCAAATCTCACTGTACCAATAAACTTTTCCACAAAGTTTATAAGCCGCTCACGATCACCGGTCATATGTCTTGAGCATCCAGAATCCAGATACCATAGAACAATTTGTACTACCTGCGATAACACAAACATTTACGGTGATAGGATGCCCTGAAGGGTTCCGGTTAGTTAACAATCAAAAATACCAGAGATCCCTTTGGAACCTGCCTTTCGATCACTAAGTTTATGGTCAATAAACCTAGAGACCATAGTTATTTGGGGGCTAGAACTAGCACTCGGGGGTAGTTCTATTGGCATATCAGTAGGTTCCATGATCCTAGTTAAAGGATACTTCTCAAATAATGAGAAATGCCTTCCAGTGGGCTTCCACTGAGGCTTGCTATTAGCAACAAGTTTGCTAATTGGTTTCCAGACTCTCTTAATGGGTTTCCCAACATTCTTACTGGGTTTCCATTCTTTCTTGGGTTGACGTTTAAGACGCTTAGTCTGGTGGGGTTTAACATTCACAGAATCATCACACATAACCAAACAATCATTATGATTAGCAAAAACCAAAGATTTGTTACATGCATCACAAACATTTGAAACAGAAACAGAATGTTTAACAAGCAAATTAGAATCACGACGATTCTTTTTATTCAAAGTCCTATGGTGTGCTTCTACTCTCCTTGCATTCGCACTCTTAGCCGGCAAAGAACTATGATTCTGAAGGGCTCTCTTAGGCACAGGTTTGCTGGCTCCAGAAGTGGGTTTTACTCCTGTAGACATAGGCACACACACGTTAGTTTGCTTATTAGGATGCACTACTGGTTTTTGAGTTGGTTTGAGCGAAGGTCTGGTGGGTTCACTAAAAGTTACTTGCTTCTGCTTAGGTAACGGGGTTGTTTTGACCCAGTTAGGACGTTTGGGTGGTGGAATATACTTAGAACCTAAGTTGTACATTCCAGGAGCAAGCACTTTGGGTGTCTCAGAGGTTGAAGGTCCACTACTTGTTTCACCAGTCACTTGGGCTTTCAGCTGGTTATTTCCCGCAGTTAAGGCACTAAGCTTTTCAGTGTACGCAGTACGTGAGTGAGTATTCGCCTGTGACAGTTCATCATACCATCGTTTCAGACTCACGTTTTCTACCTTAAGGCCGTCTAGCTGATTCTAAGGAAGGTAATGTATTTTCAAATGAATATCTGTCACGTTTCTTTACGCTTGTTGGTCACAACTACCTTCAGTGGAACCTACATTCAACACCTTCATGATGTTGATCTGAGCATCTAAATTCCTGATAGTGTCATCTTTCCCTTGAAGCTGTTGTCTTAACTTGTTAATTTCAAAAATTGCATTGGAGGCACTAGAAGTGTCTATGCACTGTTTATAGTTTTGAAATTTAAGAGTGTGTAAAACAAGTGATTCTGTTCGAGAAAGGCAAAACGTTTTTCAGATTCAGTAATTAGATGTTTCTGTTTTGAAATCTCAGCTTCAAGTTCAAGAACTTTAGCTGATTTTTGTGATGTGGTCCCTATCGCGCAAGCTCAGATCTAAGATCTTCGCAACAAGGCAAATTCGAACTAAGCGGGGACAACAATATCGGAAGAAAGCACAATAGAGCAGATATCTTTTTCTAAACACTCAGCAATAAGCATTCATTTATGTTTAAGATTATTTCTTCTCTTTGGTCAGGTTCTTGTTTTTCAAGAACACTTGTTCATATTTCCGCCTCCAATTCATCCAATAAATCTAGTTCAATTTCTTTTATTCTTTGAAAAATGTATAATAGCAACTTGGATATGTTTTTTGAAATGGTCGTAAAATGGTACCAGTTGTTGTTCAACAAACTGTTTTGCATAATCAAAACACCATTCAGAAATATAGTCTGGTCTTTGTGTTGTTCTTTCTTTTATGATACCTTCAAATTGAGGAAAAACAGCATTAACGTTTCGAAGACTGGCAGATACTTGCCTTGGGAGGTCGACTTTTACGAACAAAAGGAGTAGGCAGGCGTGGCTGATTTACTAGCTTGACTAGCAATTTCGTTGGCAGAAAGCCAATACGCCTGATCTCCAGAGGTCTTATGAGGAAGTACGAAACATAAGGGCATTTAAGCTTGTCATAGAAATAACCGTTCTCTTAGGGTTGAACATGCTCCTTGGTTTTGCGTTCATCTTTTTCATGCTAACACTTGGTGAACCAGGACCTCTTCACTATTCCCGATATACTCACAGGTGTGATTGGGATGCAAAAGGGTATCAGATCATACAAAAACAGGTTGAGCACGCTTGGCCTTTTAAACCTAGACCTAGGTTACGGGTGCCTAGGATGTCCTGTGCAAGTCATTGGTTGCCTTTTTTAGATTTTTGAAAGCAGGGGAATTGTTTGTGTTGGCATGTTAAATCTTGCAACATATCTCTTGCAACTTTGTTAGAAGTTTGATAAACAAACTATTTCATCTAGATAACTATCTGCTAGTTTCTCTTTCTCAGATAAAATCTTTTCCTTTTCAGATTGTAAAAATGCAATTGATTTTTCTTTTCCTTGAAAGAGTGACTTTAAAGCAAAATAGTTTTCTTGCACAAGTTTCTGCGTTACGCTTATTACGCTGATTCACTCGGGCTTGTTCCTCCTTCCATGTTCTACTTTTTGTTTTCAGATCAAGTTTGACCTTGTGGGTATCTAGACGACATTGTCTTGCTCGCAATTGCAGAAGCTCATTTTTAAGGTCTCAATTTTCCATTACATTTTTCTTGGTTAAACCTTAGCATGTCCGTCTAGTGGGGTGTGGCAAATGTCAGTTAGATGGCAATCATAGATGCTTTGTCAGGATGTGTCAGTAGATACCTCAGTTGGAACATTTTAGCTTCGTGTCAAGAAGTTACTGATGATCGAAATTCGTATTGTCATCAATCTCAGTCTCAGCTATCAGAGTTAATTGTTCTTCCTGGTGGGCATCTCCTCTCCTGAATTTTTTTTCTGATATCCATATTATCAAAGAGTTGTTGTTTTGGAGTGTACTCATTGATGCTTTGTTGGTTGCCATATGAGAGATTGACAAATTGGCATGAAAGCGACTCAGCGCATTGGGGCCTTCATCTCGTCTGAGTTCTGCAATCTCTGATTGGCTTGAAACATGTTTGTTGTTGTCAGTGCCTGAGGTTGATTCATAAGGTGCAGTTGCATTCTAATCTGCCGAGACTGCTTCAGCTTCAGCATCGTACACATTTTCCTTCTCTTTAGATTCCATCAGTAAAGATTTATCTTGGAAGTACTGAGAATCCATTTTCTCTTGGGTTCTTTAACTGCCTCTAGCAAAACATGTCCTTCTTCTTGCAGTTGTAAATATCACCTTCTCTGCCTCGAGACCTGTATTACCAACATTACCTGGATCCTTCCTCTGAACTGGATTTCAGTAACATGTGACCATCATGCACCGTAGCATGAGTCCTGAGTTGAGGAAGCGAGCTGGTTGTTGGTGGGTGGAACTGCTTTTGGAAACACTTAAGGTATTAGCAAATCTGAGTAATAGTGGCCATCCTCTCAGGTCATTCGGAGACTGAGCAGTAGGTTGATGGACTAGGTGTTGAGGGCGTGATGAATGAGCAGGTGCAGATGTGGATTGTGAGCTACATAGGCCAGTGGATTCAACATACTGGTAGGATGCTCCTGTTTCTTGTGGGGGGGGGTCTTTTTGGCATGGAGGCTCTTAGGCTTTAAGATGAGTATAGATCTGAAAATAAGGGTGATGAGGAATCCATGTTCTGTTTGACATTAGTCACAAACTTTCCCATAAGCGGAAAGGTTTGTTTGACTAAAACTTGGTGTTCATTTGATGAGTTGGAATATTGAGCTGAGTAATCTTCATGTCATTCACAAGGCGCTTGTGGAAACGCACAAAAAAAGTAGTCATGAATTGATTCGTTTCTTTTTTTTTTTTCTTTTTTACAATAGCCGAAGCGTTCTATCATCAAACAGATTTTCTTCCATTCCTTTGTTGAATAGTCCTACCTGATCCTTGCATGAGCATCTCCACATTATCCCAAATCTCCTTTGCAGTGCTTGTTTGATTGAGGTTGTTGAAGATGTGTTGGGATCGACCTTTAATAAGAATGATTTCAGCTTGAGTATCAGCCATCTCAAGTTTGTTTTCCTCTTCACTAAATTCAGAATCAAGTTTCTCCCTCGGTGCAGGCACAGCAGCAGAATCAGTAGGTGGAGGATCAGTGATCATTAGGGGTGAGGTGTAGGACCATTCTGGATAGAATTTCCAATATCTGCTTGCCAATTGGGTTTGCCTCGAATGTACATTGTGTATACGAATCTTCCAAGAATTGTAGATCAACTTTCAACCAACATAGGAGGACGAGTATCGGTACCTGCAGCATTTGTTTCTTCATTGGATGCCATTGACTAAGTTTGTTTAGTAATGATCTGATCGGAAGTGATTGATGAATTGTTTGATTTGAGTTTGAGTTTTTGTTGTTGTTTGATTATTTTGGAGAGACGTATTTAAGATGTGGATTGATCTTGATCGTGTAGTCACACTGAGTTAACTAGTTCGGTCCTTGAAAACTGAAAAACGTCAATAAATCATAGAAAACGATGTTTTTGGCCTTCGAAAAATCCTTAACCAGCTAAAGGGTGGTTACAGCGTGATCCGTCTCATTTTTCTCTTCGATTTGAGAGGTCACGGGGGCCTAATAAAACGGACTTACGGTATCAAAAGTTTTATGGCCGTTTTTTACTGAAACCCTTTTGTCAACAAAGTGTTTTTCATAAAAAAATATTCGTTCGGCCAAAAAAAAATTGCTCGTTCGGTCCTCCGCTAGTTTCGATCACCTTAGTTCGAACCTCTAGTCGATTGTTTGTTCGGCGGTAGTTCGAATGGTCTTGTCGAAATGGCTTAGTTTTCGATGCTAGTTCGAATGACTAGTTCGATTGGCTTGTTCGATCGACTAGTTCGATTCCCTCGTTCGAACGCCTTGTTCGGTCACTTGTTCGAACGCCTTGTTCGGTCTCTTGTTCGATCCCTTCTTTTCCACTCGTTCGTCTCCTACCTTACGAGTGTCCGCTCGTTTGATTCACCTTGTATTCCACTCGTTCGTCTGCCTTAGAATACACTCGTTCTGGTGCTAGACGACTTGTCGCCTCGTGTCGATCGACAAACCTATTCCTCGTTCGGTGGACACAAAACACTAATCCAACGACCCCTTTTTTTTTTGCTAAACAATACACGAACAAACAATGAACAAAAAAAAATCACGAGATCGTTGATTGCTAACAAGATGGTTTGAATGATATTAGATTAAACATAAACCATTTATGAATCAAGAATCAAAAGCAAACAAATAATCAAAAACAATAAAACCTCTTTTTTTTTCGAAATCAATAGAAAAAAAATACAAACCAAATCAATACATCAATCTTGTAGGCTCTTGATACCAATTGTAGGATCCCTAGATCATTCCATGGATGAAATCACAAGATCAATGGCAAAAAGAAAGATTAAACATTAAAGAACTTTTGATTAAAAGAAACAAGAGTTGCTACAAACCCTTAAGATGAAAAATGATAATGAAGTAGCTAACCTAATTTTGACTAAACTAGGTGTATTTATACTAACTAGGATTTGCCTTTGAGGGCTTTCTTTTGGGCTTTTTACATCTTGGCCCGTATACATAATAAACATTAAATAACACTGTCTTTTCGAGCTAGACTTTTGTCTTGCATCTTCGAGTGACCGAAGCTTCTTTGTTCGGGTCCAATTATGTGATCCTAACAAATCCCGAATCAATAAGGTGATCCTAACACCATCTACAAAAGGATGTCAAGACAGACATTTTCTTAATGGCGGAAAAAATTGAAGGAAAAATCGTATGTTTTGTCAACCAGAGGGGTTCGTTGATCCCATGACCATCTGACACATGTTTATCGTCTGAAGAAGGCTTTGTATAGTTTAAAGCAAGCTCCTCGGGCATGGTATGACACCTTGTCATGATTTCTTCTGGACAACAAATTTTCCAAAGGTGCAGTTGATCCGACACTATTCACTCAGAAAACAGGCAAACATATTCTTCTTGTTCAAATATATTAGATATATCTTAATTTGCCACGACCAACAACAAAGCGTTGTGACATATTTTCCATGAGATGAGTTCAAAATTCAAATATCAATGATGGGATAGAAATGTCTTTTTTCCTATTTACCAGTTTCCAAAATCCCCAGAGGTAATTTTTATTAATCAATCAAAATTTTCTCTAGAATATATGAAATTTGGGATGGATTGTTGATCCTTTGATCCCAACCCATGGTGAGATCGACATTAAATAGAAGAGGACCCCTTCGGGACATCCAGTTGACCCGACCGATTTTGAGTTATGGTTGCTTCCCTAATGTAACCTCACTAGCTAGCAGACCCGACTTTATTCGTTGTAATGCATGTGTGCAAGGTATCTTTGCATCGCCTACCAAAAAAGCACTGAAGCACTTAAATGGGCCATTTCGATATCTATAGAGGAACCATTAATTATGGACTATTGGTACCAAAAGGACATCCCTATGGCACTAACGGCCTATGCAGATGCGGACCATGCTGGTTGTCAAGACACACGAAGAAGTACGTTAGGAAGTGCTCAGTTCCTTGGGGATAAATTAGTCAGCTGGTATTCAAAGAAACAGAAGAGCACTGCGATTTCAACCACAAAGGCTGAATACATTGCTATGTCTGGATGCTGTGCTCAGATACTTTAGATGAGGTCACAGCTTTTAGACTACGTCTTTGCCTTCAATAAAATTCCCCTGTATTGTGATAATCGCAGTGTCAGCACTCCCGGTCCAAGCACATTGACATACGACACCATTTCATTCGAGAGTAGGATGAGAAGGGTGTGGTTGAATTGTACTTCGTGACGACAGATTATCAGCTTGCGGACATATTCACCAAGGCATTACAAAGAGAGCGGTTCGAATTTTTACTCCCGCGTCTTGGTATGAAGTATGTCTCCGAAAACCCTTAAACGTCTTCTGAAGGAGAAGAGGAGTAAAGGATGGTCTTCATATATCCTATGTATATATGTACATACTTAAACACAAAATCAAAATACAAAAATATAAAACCTACAAAATCCATAAAAATTAGAAAAATAGAAAATACCAAAAAATCATTTAAAGACATGTAGTTCCAATTTATAGATACTATTTTACGACCTAGAAATGTCAATCAATAATGACACGGTCTTAAATGAATCACGAAACGGAGTTTCAAACTTTTCAAAACATGTCTTAATGGCTTGCAGTTATTTCTGACTGCAACCCGCTCTTCAAAATGAGGAAAGCATGTCGCCAAAAAGACGGTTGTTCCTAACAACGGGTGATTAACTTCCTCCAGGCATGGATTACTTTAAATCCATGCCCCTCCGACTTAATGTACGTTTCAGTGCATTATTTCTTGATATAGAAGAGAAGTCTTCTTTCTTTAACCAAATGATTTTTCGTCTATGATTCTTCAGAAAATTATTTGTATTACCCACGGTAGAACAGTGTTGTTTGAAAATTAACCAGACATGAATTTCTTAAAATTTGACACTCAATCACTGACTACAACTCTTTAAATAAAAAATGAGTCATTGATTGAGGGTAGAGTGTTTTCAAATTTAATAAACCATCTAAACTTTCAGATTAATTCATCAAATACTTGACTGGTAAAAGGTTTGTGTATTAAACGGGGTTTCAATTTAAAGGGGAGTTAAAGTTATTTTAACTCAAAAAGTCAAATTTGTTAAGTATTTGTGAGTATAGGGACTTATGTGCAAATTTTGATAAATGTTTCCTAGGCTTATGAAATTACAAGGACCATGTGTGCCAAATCTCAAACTTGTATAAAACTTATTAATACATTAAACCACAAAGTAAATGAACTCTTGAAAGTGTAGGGACCAAAACTACCAATAGTTTAAATCTGTAAAAGTATTTTAAGGTGTCAGCGAGTTACTAAATGGTCAAACACCAATCTGATATGAATACGCGATTTTAAAAAAAAAAATATGGAAAACCCTCCAAAAGACGTACAAGGGATCAAAGAGTTTCATAGCTATCAACCATTGAAAGGCTACTGGAGATAGTGAAAGGATCTACCAAAACCTGAATGGCATGTTGTATACTGTTCTGTGATAGTGACTACAGACTTCTTAAGAGAACGGAATGATATCGTCACTCCATTTAAAAGGTCAATGTCATGTGTATTATATAGTAAACTTTGTACATTATTAAGAGAATGTTTGTAATCAGTGTAAGACGAGATTTGTTGCGAATGATAGTATTTTCCTCATCACGTTTGTTTTTCCAGAGCCACTTTAAGTTAATGACATTTTTACAAAGTGGTATGTCGACTAATTCCCATACATCTAATCGATCAAACTGATGAAGTTCTTCCTGTATTGATTCAATCCATGCAAAGTCAGCCATGGCTTCTTTGATGTTCTTTGGTTCGGTTCGACTCACGGTGTACTAAAGATGTTGATAAATTCATCTTCGTCAAATTGTGCATTTTCGGTATTGGTTTCTGCTTGAATAATGTTCTCATGTGCAGTGACAGTTGGTACTTAAGTTGGAGTTTGATGTGTTGATTGAATGTTCAATGGAGGTGGATCTGCAACATCGGTTGTTGTAGAAGTGTGAGTTGTATTATGTTGTTGACTTTTATTAAGATTATCAGCAGCATGTACATCGGAAGACTTTGACACAACATGAGAAGTTCAATTGAGTAATTCACTGAACATCGGACTATATAGCAATTCCAGCTCATTTGACGTTGTTTCTGTCTCAGCAGCTTGAGAAACATTTTCTTGACTTTGTGGACCGGGACTTAATGTGACAATCCGTCAATTTCAGATTGTTATTTATTTCTCGAGTATTAATTATAATTTTCATTTTTATGTTGAGATATGAACTAACGACTAACCGGGAGAATTAGGGCTTACATTCGTAAATTACGCGACTTTTACAAAGAACCGGCGAATTCTACGTAAGGCATCGACGTTTATATTTTCAAAAATGCCGTAGAAATAATTTTGTTGCATTCGTTTTATTTTGTGAGTTTTCATAAACAAACGTCGACATTTAAAATTTTATTTGTCGTAAATAATTATTTCGTATTTTATTTCGAATGGAAATTTGAAATTTTATTATTTTTACAAACGTCGTCTTTGTTCCTTGTCTTGAGCCGAACTAATGTTTTAAAATGTACACATTTTATTAAATGTTAGAAATTAAAATAAAAGTGTAACGGAAAATAAAAATTGTCTCAGAAGTTTAATCCCGAGCCAGGCAAATGCCTTTGATATGTACTCGCTTTAATTGATAGATCGCTAACTGAAGTTGTAACTCTCTTGGTTTATAAACTGTGAAGAAAAAACAAGCTGCTTGCAATTTGGTTAAGTATTTGAAGTTTATAAGATTAAGTTCTGAGAATTTAAACTTTAATATTTTCATAAACATCAATCATGCTTACTTTAGTAGAAAATTCTTCTCTTGCTTACCTTATTAGAAAATTGTTTTCATATTTCCTCGCCCACTATGGTTTATGTTCTTATAAATGTTTATGACATAACAGTTACATATAACATATCCAAGAAACAATATTATTGCAATAACATTAGACTATCTAAATGCAAATTACATGCTGCCCAATGTCAAACCACATAAATGCATTCCAAGCTTTTTATAGTATACAACATATGAGGGAGTATATACAAAGCGCTACACGAAATTCGCAGCAGCAAAGCTCAAGGTTTTATATACAAAAAAGGATGTTCGAGGTCTTTATATAACAAAACAAACATATAACGCGTTAAACCAAAACTTCCCGCAGCGAAGCGCATGCTTCATTGCTTGTTTATAACAAGTCAAAAAGTAAAGATAGACAATTCATTTAGGATGAAAAAAATGAATACTTAACTATTATTATATAATGATTTCCTCACATCTTAGATTTAAGTTCATTTGGATATCAAAGTTAATGTGGATACCAAAGACTAATCCTCACCCTTCATCCCCATCTTGATCTAACGGATAAGATTAAACCCAAAAACCATTTTCATCCTTTTTTTTAAATATTAAAATCTCTCAAACCGTTAATTGTTAAGCAAAAAAAATACCATCACGACGAGCATTAAATTATCTTTTTATCGATACCCACTTTGATACACTTTCGACAATTTTTTTTTGTTTTTTTCACCTTTTTACGTTGTTTTTTTCTTCGTTTTTTCGTATTTGAAACTTGCATGAGAAATCATATATATATATATATATATAAGTTTATCGTATTATGATAAATTTATATAAGCCCACAAGTTTCAAGATAAGCCGGAAAATTAGGGCTTATGAAATATAAGCCGAAAAACAAATAAGCTAGTAAGCCACATATAAGCTTAAATTTAACAAACACGGTATTGATTGTTTCTGTTACAAGAATGATTTCTTTTTTGACATTCCAAATAGTGTTTGATCAGAATCAGTTCATTTTATGAGAAATCCTAACTTTGGTTTGTTCCGAGACAAATGAGGTGAAGTAGACCTTTTTATTAAAGGAGTTAAAACTTAGAATGAATTGATCAATCGATCAATATGATTTAGATACTATCATAGTTATATATCAATGTGTGTTTGTGTTCAGATAGATATATGATATGATGTTTCAATTCATCTTGTTATGTATAAACTTGAATGTTTCATGTAAAGGACTATGCGTATTATTCCGGTAAATGAACAAAGAATTAGGCCAACTTGCATTCAGAACTACAATTGATCGGACGACTCAAGTTTTTTGTTGTAGCGCGTTGTATATAATGAACTAATGGTCAATGTGGTATTAGGGTTTATCTGATTTCTTTAAAATTGTTTGAAATATAGGTTTTCGATCTGAAATACTTACGTTGGGCGCAACTACTTAAACTTACGATGCATTAATAAGTAAAGTATTTTGTCTATGTTCGGGTTTCTTGGTTTGTTTCAGGCTCCTCGGTTCGTAATATTTTGTTTTCTAAATCAAAACCAAACAAAATCAACTAAAATCGGTTCAAACTGAACAAAAACGGAACTTGTAATCAAAATTTTTGTTAAGCGATTATATGTTTCTCACGATGCTAATTTTACGCATGTCGATAACTTTAAGGAATAACTTTACCGCACACTATTTCATAAAAAATGGCAGACAACCCATGCATCACGGTGCAACGACGCTACGAAAACGCTGGTCACCACTATTGCTAGTTGTTTTGGACGTGTAATATTATATAACATTTAAACATAGAGAGTAGCGGTTTTAGCGCCATCTGGTGGTGTGGTGTCTATATTGCTAGGTTGTGGTCGTAAATAGTGGTCCGTTGCATGACCGAAAAAGGTGAGGTCTAAAAGTCTAACTATATAAAAGATTGATTTCTATGACCCGCTTAATTTTTGTAAATTTTATTTAGTGGTGTTTTAAAGAAGAAGAAAAAAGATAAGATGATTTATACATTATCATTTTGTGTCATGTGGTATATTAAGTGTACATTTGAGTAAGGGTATTTTAAAAATGTGATTAATGAATTGTAAATCTATATCTATATCTATATCTATATCTATACTCCTTATAAAGAAGATTTACCCAAATGTTGAAACTAGAAATCTAGAAAAGTTGAAAATCCTTATTTTAAGAAACATTGGAAAAATTAAAATCATTATAACCTACGAATTAATAATAGCAAACGAAACTGATATGTACACTCAGTCAAACGAAACTGATTGCCTCATTAATTAATTGATTGACTCATTTTAAGAAACATTGGAAAAATTAAAATCATTATAACCTACGAATTAATAATAGCAAACGAAGTCAAACGAAACTGATTGCCTCATTAATTAATTGATTGACTCATTTTAAGAAACAATGGAAAAATTAAAATCATTATAACCTACGAATTAATAATAGCAAACGAAACTGATATGTACACTGAGTCAAACGAAACTGATTGCCTCATTAATTAATTGATTGACTCATTTTAAGAAACATTGGAAAAATTAAAATCATTATAACCTACAAATTAATAATAGCAAACGAAACTAATATGTACACTCAGTCAAACGAAACTGATTGCCCTATTAATTAATTGATTGACTCATTTTAAGAAACAATAGAAAAAATAAAATCATTATAACCTACTAATTAATAATAGCAAACAAAACTGATATGTACACCCAGTCAAACGAAACTGATTGCCTCATTAATTAATTGATTGACTCATTGGTGGGCCCATTAATCTCTCATAATTTTTCATTGACTAGGGTTTGGTAAATCCACTATAAATAGGGATCACAATTGCATGAAAAAATACACAAAAACGTAAACACTTAAAAGCTGCCACCGGGAATTGCTGCAAAAAACGAGGTCGCTGTCATGAATTTCCGCCTCTATGCGCGGGTACACGAGGTCGCTATCGGAAAACGAGTTTTGAAAATATAAAAAAGGGTTTAATTTTACCTATTTTTCGACCAGAATTGGTTGAACCTTGGGTAGAACTAGGTTTCAAAACATTATGTTTGATCTCCCAACCAGAAAAAGAGTTTGATCAAGGAGGAGTCTACACCTCAAATGTCATGTATCAAGAAGTTTTACACGACGAGTAACGTGTGCTGTTAGATTTTATCTCATAATGATGTAATGTTTCACTTTCAATTTAACTGGGTGTCTTGTTTGATACAAGTTAAGAATTTCTTGCATTTTATGAGTGTTTGCAATTTCATTTATGTTAAGAATTTCTCGCATTCAAGTACAAAGCCACAACATTATCAATATTGCATATCGTTAATTATCGGCCACACAAGATTTTCCGTGCATGCACGGGTATTCGTCTAGTATTAACAACGATAGAGTTTAAATATGAAGTCTTTTTATAATCACAAGACAATTAACATATGTGTAAGGAGTTGGTAAATGACCTGCGCGTTACGGCGGGGGCTTATGTAAGTCATCACAACCTGAGAATAACGAACGGATCATCAATTAGTTGGCAAGAACACAATTTACACAAAAATTAAGTAAACACTACTACATTCAAATTAAGTTACAATATACAACTGTAGTATGTGGAGAAGTAAATGGAACATTAGCCAAATATCTTACGCGAACAGATACATGAATAAAAACAGATGCCATGTTAGGTGTTATCGCAATAACTGAACCATCAAGGATTTCCTCTTCTCTGACAGATTTTGCCACTAAAATATTAAGTTGACAATGTAATACAAACCGTTGCATATGAGAATTGATTACAAACTATTGCAGATGAGCATTACAACAACCTAAAGTTCCTGTGTGTATTAACGGTTTTGATTTGAACGATCAGAGTTATTTAAAACGCACATTCTCTTTTTTGTGTAGTTTCTTTCCAAGCTTGAATCTTAACTGACGTACCTATATTATAAGACAACAATATCTATAGTTCACTCCAATGCACACTTTCTATTCCGCTTATGCGCAACTGATGTTCAAAGTTATTCAAAACGCACCTTCATCACCTTATGCGCAACCTGAGTTAACTTCGTTTGTTCATGTGTTTGAGCATCAGTTCCAGCTGCTTCCTTTTGCATACCTATATTATAAGACAACAATATCAATAGTTTCCTCCAATGCGCCTAAATCAGTAATGATGGAACGATAAAAGTATTTCATAAATTAGTGTTACATGTTCCTCTCACAGTTGGTCTGTGAACGTTGCCTAGTATTTCGGTCTCAGATCAACAAAAAGCTGAGACCAATGAGACAGCATATGTATACAAATAAGGACAGGAAATGGAAGAGGACGGGGCAAAAACCAATCTGCACCAAATTGGAATCCACGAGTTCTCTTTAACTTCACATCGTGCTTTGATATGACACACTCTATCAGTGGTATGGGTCCTTTGTTGATCTAAACCCGACACCTTAACAAACATATGGGGTCATAGAAAAATTCAAGAAACAAACTAACGTTTGACACATTGAGTGTTTGGATGACAAATCAACTTATTCTTATCTTCATTACAGTAATTCGGGCCAACGTTAATATACTCCCTCCTACGACCGTGTAACTGATATCTAAGCATTCACGCGTATCACATGTTCCAACAAAACATAACCTGTATTAGCAGCAATACAATGCATCGTAGATGATAATAATTTGGAAAAATAAATGTACAACGACAACAACAATCTCAACAGCATATACCACTAAAAATACCACATGCCTTTATGATAACAAAAAACATCCAAATAAGAATGAGAACGAAAAGAAAAGATACACATACTTTGTCTGAAAGTAAACATGTGATATTCAGGATGTTACTGTTCTAGTCCTCACCGATGCCCATTCCCATTTTTACGCATGGCTCACCACCTGCAAATCCAGATAGTAGATCATTAGTGCTTTTCGTAGTTATGCAATAGTGGCTGCATAAAGCAGTTAGGCGAAGTGTGGCAATTTTAAAAACCATGGGTGGGGAGAAACATTAGATATGCCATTTTTCTAATATTCTCTTTATTCTTCTATTAAAAGTCATTAGCTTGAGCTTACTTTAGACAATTACTACTGCATACAACATATCCGAGCTTATGTGTTCAGCCTTAGAAAATCCCATAGTTTCTTTCTCGCCAAACGAAATATATATTTGTAGCCTCAAGTAGTAGTTTTCTGAGATACTTAAAGTTTATTAATGTTGGCTAGTTGAACAAATTTTGACAAATGTATTTCCCAAAAACAAACTGTTTAGAAGTGCTAGCTTTAAGTACATGGTGTTTTCTTTAGGTAATTCAATTTTTGCACATGATAACTAAAAGAATTAGTACAACTTGTTTCCCAACATAAGAAAATCTACAAACCTACCAACAACAACCTTAGAACTTTATCAAACACCAATAGAGCAAATCAGGATAATACTCCAAGAATCAATAGAGGAACTGGGTATGATAATTAGAGGACAGTTAATGTTGTTGGGGCTAGGGATAATGTAGGTACATAGATGGTGCAGCAGTTTAGGATTCAGTGTTATAATTGCAAGAAATATGGGCATGTAGTAAGGGAATGTCAGAAACCAAAACGGGCAAAGGATGCAGCTTATCACAAGGAGAAGATGTTATTGTGTAAGCAAGAGGAAGCTGAAATCCAGTTAAGTGCTAAACAAGCTGATTGGAGGGATGACACTAATGATGAACTTGACGACCAGGAATTAGAAGCACATTATTTGTACATGGCACAAATTCAAGAGGTTAACCCAGATACTGCTGACAATTCTGGACCCATCTTTGATGCTGGGCCGTTGCAAAAGGTACAAAATGATGATGATAACTATAATGTGTTTGCTAATGACAGAGAACATCCTGAGCAACCTGAATCTATTAATGTCACATATCTGAATGAACATGGCGATACTAATATCACTACTGATTCATTGGATATGAGCAATAATGGAGGAGAGGCTGACCAGGATGAAGATGAAGATCTTGCTATAGAACGTGATTTGCTTGCTTCTTTAATTGATAAACTAAAATGTGAAATTAATGACAGCAAAAACCGTAATAAACTTTTGGAATCATCGAACAAGACTTTAGTTGATAAATTGAAAGGTGAAATTGAGGATTTTAAAACCAAAAATAAAAGTTTAGAATCATCAAATAACCATTTCAAAGAAGCAAACAATAAACTGTCAAAAACTAATCAATTGATGTTCAAAGACCTTAAGAAAGTTCCAAGCTGAACTTGATAGGTATCATGATGTGAATTATGCGTCAAAGATGGAAATTAATTATGCAAAAGCTAAAGGTGATTTGATGTCATACAAAATGGAATCTCAAAATCATTTAATGAATATACTCGAAAGATAAATGATTTAAATCAAATGATTTCAGAAATGAAAAAGGAGCTTTTTGCACATCAAGAGACCATCTCCATAATTCAACAAAAAAAAACAAACACATACACACACCACACCAAGAAAGGAGGCTAAAATAAGTTTTACATACATTAAAAACTCGTGTGTGACAAAGAATCCTTGAAAAAAATTATTGCTTTGGAAAATAAAATCAAAGTTTTGGATGATATTGTTTACAAAACCGGTCAATCAGTTCAAACAATGAATATGCTTAATCGTAATTGTAAAACGAGTTTTGTAAAACCTGGGTTCCTGAAGAAAGCTCAAAGAGCTAATCCTCGTCTATATGATATAGGTTGCTATAATGGTAATCTTGCTTTAATGTTAACTCCTGAATCCGACGAAATGATTCGTCTTGCCCAAGAAAGTCAATTGAAATTAAGTGATTTAATCAAACTTTTTAATTATAAAACTTGAATAATTCTTTTATTATTGTTGTTCCACAAGTAAAAGTTGTCTGAACAAATATATTTTTCAGAAAGGTCAAAAATTTTCCCGCGCTTCATTTCTTTTCTCTTTATATCATTATTTGACCCAAGGGCTTGGGTCGTTGACTTGGGCTTTTATAAAAAGAAATGGGTCGGGTAAAAAGATTTTAGGGTTGTTAGTTATAAGAGATAACGACCGTTATCTCTTTAATAAAAAGGAGATAACATTGTTAGGGTTTTTAGGGCTTTCGATGAATTTGGTTTAACATTATGGGTATTTTGGGTATTTTCAAGTGTTTTGTCTTCTTGTGGTTGACCAATGTTGATCAAGGATTGACTATGTTGACCATTGATAACAATATTCCGGCTCTTTTGCACTCTATCTGTTCTCGTGTCCGTGTTTGTCCGGTTTTTGACCGTTTTCTTGTGATTTTTGCAATATCCGTACCTACATATCACAAATGACAAAACAAGCGATATACAAGCATAATTTGCACAATTTGTTCATTTTAAGGCCATTTTGGTATAAAAAAGATATGTGATTTCTCACATATCAACCCTCATGATGTATTATATGTTTAAGCAATGGCAAGGCAAAAGTGTACGAAAAAATGTATATAAAAAAGAGTGGAAAAATGTACGGGCTACTATTTGCTTATGTTTATGTTTATATTAGAGCCAAGAAAAGAAAAAGAAAGAGATTGGTGTAGAGTTTTGTAGAGTTTGTATATTTTGTCCGAGTCTTTGGCTTAGCAGCTAAACCAACGTGTATTCTTATATATAATTAGCTAACCCTTCCACTCCAAATTCACCAAAAGTCACCACCTAAATGAATCCCATCCGTTTCTGTTAATGTTATCTTACACCTACACCCCACAACCCTTTAAAAGACCTCTTGGATAGTAATGAATAATGCTTGCGCCTATCGGTGGAGGTTTGATCCTTTACCAAGACTATGGTAATTTATATGCTATGACAAGTAATGAGTATTGATTTTCTGTTTCCCTATTATGTTATAATTTATTATACACTCGAGTGAAAGAGAGAATCCCAAACACTTATGTGAGGTGCTAGTATATACTTTTCGTGCTTTTAATTACGAGGTCTAGAAGGTTGTGTTGTAAAATGCTTTTAAAGAATAGGTTAAATGACCCAAATATTGCTATTATCTAAGTAGAAAAGCCCACTTGCTTGAGGACAAGCAAATCCCAAGTGTAGGGGTACTTGATGGGGTGTCATTTTATACACTATTTCGGGGTCATTTAACCTCCTAAATCATGCAAATATGCCCAGATTATGTGCTTAATTATTGGTTTTCAGGTTTTTAGCACTTGGATGGCTTTTGGAGGAAATACACGTGACTTAGGCTCATTTAGAGAAGAAACGAACAAGATTACGGACCTACACCAAATCTCTTGAAGACTTTTGCATATAGTGACGGTGTCAGGAATATCGTGACGGCGTCAGGACGTGGCCGACTTAAAAAGGATCTAGAATCATCTACGTGGCGACGACGTCAGGATTACAAAGCGACGTCGTCGCGTTGACATCTCTATAAATATAAATCCATTTTTAGGGTTTAATGTGTGTAACTTTGGGATAACTTTGTATAAACCTAGGGAGACGAACCCTATTCGTTTTAGGAGCTTTATAGGTCGTTTTTAGGGCCTCAAAACCCTATTATACTATCTTGAATCCATGTTTTAATCAAGTAAGTTTAATTATCATTAATCATTCAATATGTCTATGTGTTGTTTGATTGATTTATCTTGTTACTTTCTTTATAACATGTGACGCTAAACCCTCATTTGTATTTATCTATGATTGCATGAAACTTGGGTTGTAGATCCTTTTGATGTTGCTTCTTGTTGATGAATGTGCGTGTTGGGCTTTAAAAAACCAGCTTTTATCTGTATCGCTGTTGGTATGTGTAGGGAAACGCGAGTAGTATAGAAAGGATACCATCAGTAACAGTCTTCATACTGCCTTACTTGTGCGTCCCCTTAACGGAATATTAAATAGACGGCGGGTTCGTGTAATCCGTTCATGACCTAGGAAATACTTACATAGATCATCACAAGTATGACAAAGCAACGGATCTAGGAGAAGAAATCTGAGGAGTATTGCAAGATTAGGTAAATACATTTTCTTATCATAAAGTTATCACCAGTAGTCTAGATATTAATTAGTTTAGTTATTAGTTAAATAAACCAATCTCTCAAACCATAGATTTACCTGTTGTCATAAAATATAAAAACACAAAAAGAATCTTCTCTCAACCCTAAGAATTCTGTTAGACCGTGATCAGGCCTTCCCAACCTATTCCCATAGAGAACGATAACTACCCATGAGTCTTGCCAATACTACACTGCAACGATTAGGTACACTACCTAGGGGATTGTAAAACTTCCTGTGAAGTCTTCACAGCCCTCACATCATAATGGTCCAACCATGGCAAAGTATGGACAGGCAAAGAGTCATACAAAGCTTCTCCCCTGATCTGAAAATTTCGTTCCCACCCTTAGGAGATGAGGACAGAGAAGAAGGCCCCATGATTATTGAAGCAGAGATAGGAGGTCACTTCATACATCGCATATACGTAGATGGGGGGTCGGCTTCAAAAATACTATACGAACATTGCTTTAATAGGCTCCGTCCGGAAGTAAAAAACTAAATGGTTCCGGCCACCGCACCCTTCATTGGTTTCAGCGAAGAAATCATATGGCCAATGGGAAAAATATCGCTACTAGTAAAAATAGGGGATGCGAAACATTCGACTTCTACATGGATGAACTTTGTTGTAGTAAGGTCACCATCTCCATACAATGGGATCATAGGGAGGCCAGGAGTCAGGAAAATTTAGGCAGTCCCATCAACCGCTCATGGAATGTTAAAATTCCTAATTCTAGGAGGAATACTCACACTATGAAGCAGCAAGATTATCCTACTTGAATGCACGATGGTCTCAGGACTGGAAGCACAACCTTTCGCTATCACTCGAGCTACGGAGGAAAGAATCAAAGTAGCAATTCATCCGAAATACCCATGGCAAACAATAGTAATAGGTTCTACTCTAATGGAAGAAGGCCGAAAGGAGTTGTGCGACTTACTTAGGCATAACCTAGACATATTCACTTGGAAATCAGCGGACATGACTGGGGTTCCGTGGCATATAGCGGAGCATCAGCTGAAAGTTCAAGAAGGATGTCCTCCAGTCAGACAAAGCAATATAAGTGGAAGTAGGAAAACTTGTAGAAGCCTGCATCATGAAGTGTTAACCTTAAAATATGTTGAATTATACGGAATTACACTAGTTATCATTAGGCAAGACCCGCAAGGACTAGAACTGTTAAGTTAGAATAGTTTCCCTTGTCTTGACCTATATATACCCCCTCCATACTTCCATAGAGGGGTAAGGATTCATATTATTATCTCGTAAGTGTATGTTGTTTCTCTCTAGAAAACACACACAACATACCTTTCTCTCTCTAAATAATAAAATGGCTACTTATTTGTTTAATCCTCCTCGACCTTCGGATCTTGTTTAGCTAGTGTTTCTTATTACTTACAATTGGTATCCGAGCTAACTAGGGGTGTATTGTATTCGTGTGTGTTGTGTTCGTGTTTACAGCTTATTTTAAGCTTATTTACAGCTTATTTCATGGGCTTATTATGGTACAAAACCCACTGTTTAAGTTGTCTTTTGGTTTTGTGGTTAACAACTTTTAGCCAGCTTATTTCATCCTTTTTATGTTCATCTTTTTCATATTCTGCTTCATTTGGTGACTTTTTGGGTGCATCTAAGTGCTTATTTATAAGCTGTTTCATCTGGGCTTATTTTTCGTGTCTGTTTTGCATCTACAAAATGCTTAATTCCAATTCAGCCTATGTGTCCAATATCTCTTAAGCTTAGTTTGAATTAGGCAGAAAGATAACAAGAAAAAAAATACTCAGATCTAAGTTTTTAGCTATTTGACAGTTTTTTTTGTTGGTTTCTATAAAGGACAAAAGAAAGGACGCTATGGTATTTTTTGTTGTTTCTGAGGAAGAAGTTCAACCGGATTAGCAACACAAGGTTCACCGGATATGCAATAAGTGTAGCTTAACCGGATACGCATCTCTTACTTCAACTGGATACGCAGGTTTAATTTCAACCGAATATACAGGTTCAAAGTTAACCGGATACGCAGTTGTGTTCTTTCACCAGACTCGCAGATTGTTCATTCAGCCGGATTCGCAGTTTTGCTCTTTCACCTGACTAGCCTCATATAACACAAATCCAACAGCCACAATATCAAACCCCTTTGTCACATCAATATCCAATCTAACAAATCTACAAGACTAAATCCTATATTCCTATCGTCTTATTCCAACATCATACCAAACATCATACTAATCTTATCCCAACTCCTTTCACTTGACTCGAAACAAAATAACAAAATACATGATTTCAGATTCTCTTTTGAAAGATATATAAACTTGTTCATAGAACAATTTCTCTCAAGAGATTTCATCATAGATCTATATGAAGCTATACTTCTTGTCACTATTTGAATATAAAAGCAAGAACTAAAACAAGTATGGTTTGTGAAGTATATTGTTGCTGATTTCTCGCATGTACCCCCGAACGAATCTTCACCAAGACCCAATGACAAGTAGCACTGGTTTTTGGTGTGCTCTTACTTCTTTTTCTTCTATAAAAGTTCGTTGTGCACGTCACTGACATATAGAAGATGGTTGAAGCTACATCAAAGTTTCAGAATATGCTCAAGATAGGGATGTTGGTTTGGGGGGAAGCTGATTCAGAAACTTCGCCAAAAAGGAGTCTATAAAGAAAGCTTTTCAAGAAATGCTGCATGAATTGGGGGGAAGTTAATCCAACTCATGCATACTATAACGGTTCCTGTACAACTAAAGACACTGAAGATCCAAGTTGGAGTACAAGTTTCAAGACTATGAGAACTTAGAAGACATCTTCATCTTTGGAAGCGATTTAGAAGACTTTATTTGTGTTGTATTTGTACTTAATAGGAACATTGTAAGTAATTTCGTATATCCACATATTGGGGGAAGATTGTTAACCTTAAAATATGTTGACTTATATAGAATTACACTAGTTATCATTAGGCAAGACCCGCAGGGACTAGAACTGTTAAGTTATAATAGTTTCCATTGTCTTGACCTATATATACCCCCTCCATACTTCCATGGAAGGGTGAGGATTCATATTATTGTCTCATACGTATGTGTTATTTCTCTCTCTAGAATACACACACATCTTACCTTTCTCTCTCTATTTTCTACCCCTTTTCTGCAAATCCAATCTATCGATTGATGACTTGCTTGAACGTATACAGCTTATGATTAAGACTTAGATTATCTAGTTATTTCCTAATGTAAGGAGTTACATTGTAGTGCTTACGGGTTATAGCTATCACTTAAAGGAGTTATGTTGTAGTACTCAGTGTCACATGCAGATGTCGATGTGGATAATTTCAAGAGGTGATGTACTTCTTATACTTTTAGGACTGGGGTATAGAGTACTTAAAGATTTAATCTTGCACCGTTCTTCAATCAACAACAGTGCAAGCTTAAGTAACAAATTTGGGGGATTTTACTTCATTTTCAAGTTTGGTATATCAGGTTTACTTCACCAAGTGGTCACAATAATAGCCGACAGAATATGAGGTTGGTAAGTTAGCTAGAGAGTTTAAAGGTTGATATGTAATCATCAATTCTTACGGGATATTATTATGCTATTCTAAGATAATGGTACTTCACAGTCTAAGCAATATTCTCAAAGTTCTTCAACGACCTTCATATACAAGACCTTGATTATACCAAGTTTTCTTGATTCTTGCTTCATCTCCTACTACGGTTTCTGAAGTCAAGAGGGTAATGGTTCGTTTGGATTTCAAGATTTGTGCTTCAGACAAGAACTTCTCGAGTATATGGAGGTACACGATAATGATGCTTCTGAGAGTTCGCAACCATCATAGGGGAAAATGTATACATCTAGGACTTAGTTGACTTTGATGTTACCATGTCAACTTTCAGGGGGAAGTAGTGAATACTACTTTACTTAGTATGATTCATTCTTCTTTTGTTTTGATTTAAGAAAATTGCAACAACTATCAAGCTGAAACCTACCCACAATCCTCCAAAGGACCGTGAAGCCTTCACTCTTCATCTTTGTTACACGATTTACATAAGGTTGTTGTGGATTCGTTGCTAAAAGTGTACAAATAATGAAGATATAAGGATGAGATGCCTTTGACTCGACTTGATTTTGTGATGTGTGAAAGGGGTGTTTCATTAAGAAGGGAGCAGATTTGTTTGTGGAGAGAAATTAGGAATAGAGGCGGATAGATAGTGATTAGGGTTAGGTTGAATTTGAGTATAATTAGGGTTGTTGGTGTGTTATACACATCTATTTAATGGATCGGGTATAAACTTTTTTTGGCAGCCGGGTCATAACAAAAATCACATGGGGCGTGTTTATGAATTGAGTGGGCTCGGTATTAAGTTGTTGATTGTGGGCCAAGTGTTTTATGAAAAAACTTGGATGAGTCTCACATCTCAATTGGTGAATACAACGAATTGTGTTTTAACACAACACATTGGGCTACATATCAAATGTTAAAAAGAAGTTGGATCGGGTTCCATCAAACACACTTTTGGGCCGTGACTTTGTATATGGAGTGGGCTAGATGTATTTGGAACGAATGGATGGATATTGGGCTGTGAGTTTTATTAAGCCGAAATTGGTTATGGTGTAGCTAATTTTTTTAGCTTATATTCGTAGATTGAGCCGGGAATAAAACGCTATCATGACAAGTTTGACTAGACAATATCGATTCGTTAACGATAATTCAAAACAATATTTGTCCTAGTTTAACAACATTAAACACAAACAACAACACAACAAACACGATACATAACACTAAAAATGATCCGAATAATATTCACTAAAATGACAAACGACTAAGGATTTAGAATACGATGACAAGTGATCACGAAGTTGATTGGGTATCCCTTATTTGTGATTGAAGTTAGATTTCACGAAGTCGTCAGATTATGACAACTCTGGCCCCGTTCCCCAACTACAAAATGTTTCTCCTTCAACAGATACAATAATTCCGTCACAACAAGAGTTGGATCTTCTTTTCGGTCCTTTGTACGATGAATTTTTCACTGCATGTACTTCAAGTGTCAACAATTCTTCTTCTCCCACCGACAATTCTAAACAACAAGACACACCACCTACAACGAATAATCCATCTTCAATAGAACCAATAAATCCTACAAATGTTAATGCTGAGGAAAACAACGATAATCAAGCAGACGATACACAGTTCTATCAAGATGAATTTATCAATCCTTTCTGTACACCGGTACGAGAAATTTCTGAGTCTTCCTCACGCAACATTGATAATTCAAATATGTATACCTTCTATCAACCACGCAATTCTAAATACCGATGGACAAAAGATCACCCGCTAGAACAAGTTCGTGGAAATCCATTCAAGCCAGTGCAAACAAGATGACAACTTATAACAGATCCTTAAATGTGTATGTCCGCTCTTACCATGAGTACTGCTAAACCGAAAACCATTAAGGAAGCAATGGCTGATTCTGCATGGATAGAGGCAATGCAGGAAGAGCTTCATCAGTTTGACAGACTATAAGTCTGGGAACTCATTGACAAACCCTTTGGCAAGAACGTAATCAAACTAAAGTGGTTATGGAAGAACAAAAAAAATGAAGACCAAACTGTAATTCGCAATAAGGCATGACTTGTAGCTCAGGGTTATGCTTGGGAAGAGGGTATTGATTTTGAGGAGTCATTTGCTCTAGTTGCTCGCTTGGAAGTTGTTCGGATTTTCATCGCCTACGCTGCACACAAGTCTTTTCCAATCTACCAGATGGACGTTAAAACAGAATTTCTTAATGGTCCACTAAAGGAGGAGGTTTATGTTACACAACCAGATGGGTTCGTTGATCCTGATCATCCAGAGAAAGTTTACCGTCTAAGGAAAGCTCTATATGGATTGAAACAAGCTCTAAGATCCTGGTATGATGAACTCTCAAATTTCCTAATGTCCAAAGGCTTTACTAAAGGTACCATTGACCCTACTCTATTCACGATAAGATGCGGGGAGGACATTCTACTTGTGCAAGTTTACGTCGATGACATTATTTTTGGGTCTAAAAACCCTAAAGTTTCTAAATGATTTGAAAAATTAATGCATAGTAGATTTGAGATGTATTTAATGGAGGAAATGAAATTCTTTTTAGGACTTTAGATCCACCAATCCCCAAGAGGTATCTTTATCAATCAGGCCAAGTATGCTTTAAAGATTCTTAAAAAACATGGTATGGAAAAATGCGATACCGTTGGTACACCAATGGCTACCAAACCTAAACTGGATGCAGACTTGAGTGGAAAACTCATAGACCAAACTGACTACCTTAGTAAAATCGGGTCACTCATGTATCCAACATCAAGTAGACCAGATATAGTGCAAGCAGTATGTTATTGTGAAAGGTATCAAGCAAGACCGACTGAAAAAAACACCTCAAAGAGGTTAAAAGGATCTTTTAATACTTAAGGGGTACCATTAACATAGGACTCTGGTATCCAAAGGATTCTGGCTTTGAACTAATAGCTTTTTCAGATGCCGACCATGCCGGATGTATTGATACTCGCAAAGCACTTCTGGAAGAATACAGTTCCTAGGTGATAAATTAGTCAGTTGGATGTCAAAGAAGCAGGATTGCACTACAATGTCATCAGCAGAGGCTGAGTACGTGGCGTTATCTACAAGTTGTGCTCAAGTAATGTAGATGAGGACACATCTTAAGGATTATGGCTTCAACTACAACAAAATACCATTGTATTGCGACTCTCAGTCAGCCATAGCAATCTCATACAACCCCGTGCAGCACTCCCGTACCAAGCACATCCATACTCGATATCATTTCATCAAGGAACAGGTTGAAAACGGTATAAATGAATTGTACTTTGTCAGAACTTAATACTAATTAGCTGATATGTTTACTAAAGCCTTACCCGAAGATAGGTTTCAATACCTTGTCAGACGAATTGGTATGAGATGTTTGACTCCAGCAGAACTGGAGTTCTGGCAAATGAATCTGCTTGATATATTCTTCAAACATCGACATGTAAATATTTTTGAGAAAAGCAAAATACAAAAATATAAAACCTATAAAAACAAATACAAAAATACAAATTTTAAAAAAGAAAATACAAAATCAAAAAATCTAAAAATGTTTCACAAAAAGAATCTTCTCGACGTGTCTCTTGGAATCGATAATATTTACGTGCCTAGAAATGTTGATTAACATTGACACGGGTGTGTAAATGAAGTTTGGGCAGGAGTTTCAAATGATTTCAAAACATGTCATTTCTAATTTTTCTTCATGACTTGTAATTGCTCTCAGATTGCAACTCGAACCCGAACGACAAAGGAGAGTGTACGTTTCAGTGCACTTATCCTTAGCATTAGAAGAGAAGTCTTCTAACATTATGTTTTTCAAAATGTTGAACATAATTTTTCAAGAATTTCTCAATGACAATACAAAATCTTTCAAAATTGTGTGTTCAACACTTCATCCTTCATAAAGTTTTACACGACAATTCTTCTACATTTGGTGTCATTTTCAAAATGAGTCAATGTTTAAGGGAGAGATTTTTGAAAAAAAATGTTTTAATGCTTTTGGATACTCTTCTTAAATGCTTTCGGTATTCAAAACATTTAAACTAATGTTAATAACAAATTGGTAACAATAAAGACTACTCAATAGATTATATGTTATAAGATGATTAAGTGGTTGAGCATAATTTTTCAAGAATTCTTCAATGACAATTCATAATTTTCAAAATTGTGTGCTCAACAATGCTCAACCTCAATTTTATATTGATTTTACAACTTGGTATCATTTTTTTGGTGTCAAACATATGTAAAATTAAGGGGGAGCAAGTTAATGTTCCATATAATTCATGCTAAGTATAAAAGTTCTATCCACGGTATTTTCATGACAAATTTTAATCACATGGTATTTCAAAAACCAAGTGAATTAGTATTTAAAATAAGGGGAGAAATGTAATTAAAATGTGATCTTGAAAATAATAAGTGATCTAATCGACTCAAAGTGATTGATACTCTTCGGAAAAGGTTTTATGGTTACGATCTTATACCCAACAACATCTTAATTCACGACAATTCTAAAGTCATAAGGTGGTTAGGTTAGGTACTACTCCTATGATCCAACCAGAACCAGATGGATCTACCCAAGGACACTCCATATTTAGAAATAGCATTCCTTAGGTATGATTGCAGATGAATGAGTTTAAGAGAATAATGCCGACTAAGATTGAGCTAACATTGGAACAATCACAACAAGGTGTTAGTAATGACGTCTTGGTAAGCATTGAAGGGGTTGAAGAATGAAAAAGAAATGTATGGATAAAGGGTGAAAACAAAGAAGCCCTCCACACAACTTAGGCAGAAACCAGGTCAATAGAAGTCAATTGCGATAGTGTTTGGGGTTGTGGCTTCGTTTATGTTTGTTATGAATTAATTAGTTTGGATTTATTTTGTCTAATCAATTGTATGAATTATCCATGATCAGTTTTTTTTCTTGGTGTCAAACGGTAACAACGTTGGTCAAACATAGTAGTGGTCAAACACCGTATTGGTCAAAGAGATTAGTGGTCAAATAACATATTTAGGAATTACAGTGTCTTTGGTTTAGACAAAATGGGTGAACGTGTGTCACTTCAGGGATGAACAGTATAACGTGCCCACAAAACCACTACAATGCCAACAAGACATTACAGTGAAATGATTCAATGATTAACAAACAAAAGTTTCAATCATACATTCATGAAAAAACTTAAAGAAACAAACATTTAACGATATAGTATAAACCAAAAGCCAAAAAGAACAACCCCACAAGCCGACCATCTCCCGTTTACAGAGTTCTACAAAAATCAACCTCCTTATGGAGGGACCTGAAGGCGCAATTCCTTCTTCAGCTCAATCACCTCAACCAAAATAGCCTTCTGAATACGCTTGAGGTGCTCCCTAGTCTTATAGGCCACCAAATTTCCCGGCAAACGTTCAAGCTCTTCTATTAGCACACGCCTATAATTTACACTTGCAAGCAATTGCATCTGCCTTGTTAAGTTGGAAAGTTCATTTTCTTGCTGAGCTTCCCTTTGCGTCTGCATGAGTTCCTCCAGATGAACAAATTCACGAGCAACAACAATAGAAAAGAGGGGGGGTTTAAGGAAAGAGCAAGGTTTATGAGTTAAGGTATGTATGAAGTGTTTTTTTGGATTTGAAGATATATATGCTAAGTTGGATTATATACAAAGTGAATCATGGAGATTAGTTGATTACACAAACGAAGTGTCAAAAAACGCAATTACTTCATTGGAATGGTAAATGTTAAATGCGGCTAAACTGTGACATCACATCATGCACTTATTACAAGGACCAAGCGTGCAAGTAACGTGTAGAACATTCCTTCTGAATTTGGTGGGAAATGGAAAGCCAATAGAACGCATTGAGGGACCAACGGTGTAAGTAAAAAAACACTAACAAAACCACTTCAAACTATTATCAACGGGCAACGGTCATAAAGTCATGACTTCTTTTTTTTCTTAAAAAAACAGAAACAAACTCAAAATTAGAAAACCATTTCAAGAATATCTTCATCTTCTTTAATGGAAGAATCGAAGAAAAGTCAAAAGAATGCTTTCTTTCAAAAGTTAACTGCCATAGTGTTTGGGGTAGTGGCTTCGTTTATGTTTGTTATGAATTACTTTAGTTAGGGGTTAATCTAGTCTAATCAATTGTATGAATTATCCATGACATTTGGTAGTTCTTACTTCCAAAATGGTTTATAACAAATTATTTGACTTTTACTAAATCATACCAGTGACCCAATTGACTTTCACTAAATCATACCAGTAGACTTTATAAGTCAAACAAATTAACACATTCATCCACAATAATATGACTAACAACCGAATATATTCATTCCATCAACCAACACAAAACCACATTCAGCCACATAACCCATTACCTACTAAGAACATCTAGCAAAAAAAGCAACTTCCCTAAACATTCACATTGTACAGTAAACATAAAACCCAAAAACAACCCAGCTGATGATGAGAAATTTCAGCAACTTGCGTCGTTTTTCTTCAACCACAACAAAGATTTCTTCAAGCTCATTACGTGACCTCAACAACCCTGGGATAATCTGAACAGACCTTTGACACATTGGTGGATCATACCACCTGAGGAAGTTTACACAGGCTGGCGTGAAAATAGTCGAAAAAGATAGTGTAAATAAACAAACAAATCTAATGTACAACGATAGCATATCGACTCATCCGTTGGACATCTAATGTGTAACGATAGCAGAGAATCATCGCGAAGAGGAGGATCAAGAAGGAAATAACTCACCGGAGATTAAGACACTTACTTATCATGTTCTAGCTACTTATGGGTGATTTCTAAGTAGTTTTGCTACCGATTATATATCTTATAAAAAATAATTATAAATAATAATTATATATTTTATAAAAAATAATTTTAAATAATAATTATATACGAACCGACCGGAACGAACCGAGAAACCAGACCGACCCAGCCGAAACGAACCGATTATATATTATATAAAAAATAATTGTAAATAATAATTATATATTTTATAAAAAAATAATTTTAAATAATAATTATATACGAACCGACCGGAACGAACCGAGAAACCGGACCGACCCAGCCGAAACGAACCGATTATATATATTATAAAAAATAATTGTAAATAATAATTATATATTTTTTTATAAATAATTTTAAATAATAATTATACACGAACCGACCGGAACGAACCGAGAAACCAGACTGACCCAGCCGAAACGAACCGATTATATATTTTATAAAAAATAATTGTAAATAATAATTACTCCCTCCGTCCTAAAATTATTGTCCCCCGACAAAAAACACACAGTTTAAGAAAAGTGCATTTATTACAATTTTCTCTTTCTTACTTTTTAGCAGAATGACAGTTTTACTCTTAGTTAATTAATTAAAGTCTTCTTTAAAGTTTGTAATTATAATTTCAAGTAAGGGTTTTATGGTAAACTTAATCAAACTTTCCTATCTATTTTTAGTAGTGGACAATTAAATTGGGACATCCCAAAAAGGAAACGTGGACTATAATTTTGGGACGGAGGGAGTATATATTTTTAAAAAAATAATCATAAATAATAATTATATACGAACCGACCGGAACGAACCGAGAAACCGGACCGACCCAGCCGAAACGAACCGATTATATATTTTATAAAAAATAATTGTAAATAATAATTTTATATTTTATAAAAAATAATTTTAAATAATAATTATATACGAACCGACCGGAACGAACCGAGAAACCGGACCGACCCAGCCGAAACGAACCGATTATATATTTTATAAAAAATAATTGTAAATAATAATTATATATTTTATAAAAAATAATTTTAAATAATAATTATATACGAACCGATCGGAACGAACTGAGAAACCGTTATGCCTCTCGGTGACCATGCGGCTCATTGGTCTAACTACATCGGGGAGGTCATTAGGGGTGTGCCTTTGTACTACCCTTCTTGGCTGAAGGTCTCGAAGGAGCGGAAGGCGACGCTCATTATAGATATTGGGTCAGTTATCCTTTTATGTTTATTTCATTATTGTGTTCATTTATTTAATTGTGTATATTTATCTAAATTCTTTTATTTATTT
>BQNB010026882.1:0-58167 GCA_026074375.1 Tanacetum coccineum | reverse complement strand
AACACATTTTTCAGACCTAAAAGACATTTTATCATGATTGTTCAAAATAGTTGAAAAACAGAGACAACCAAAGGACCTCAAATGGGAAAGACTAGGTTTTTTCTTATATACCAACTCATATGGACACCTACCATTTAGGACAGATGATGGCAGCCTGTTTATAAGATAAACAGCAGTTAGAACACAATCAAACCAAAATCTTAAAGGGAATTCCTCCCTGAAACATAAGACTCCTTACTACATTAAGCAAGTGTCTGTGTTTCCTCTCAGCAATCCCATTTTGCTGAGGAGTATGGGCACAAGTATTTGATGAATAATACCCAAGTTAGAAAAAAAATATTCATTTTGTGATTTACAAACTTAGTACCATTGTCGGATCTTACCATTTTTATCTTGATTTTAAACTGATTATTAATAAGATTTATAAATGAAACAAAACATCAAACACCTCATTCTTAGTTTTAACCAAGTAAACCCATACAACCCTAGAAAAATCATCTACAATGGTCAGAAAATACTTGTACCCTTCTCTGCTAGCAACTCTGTATGGACCCTACAAATCAAGGTGAACAAGATCACCAAGATTTTTGGACTTGTGGTCAGACAAGGGAAATGGTTCCCTTGTTTGCTTAGCCCTATGACAGACTTCACATACTGGCACAGAAGAGGACTTAGAGATCTTAAGGTCATTATGTAAAATGGCTAAGACTTGATCAGCAGGATGACCAAGTCTATTATGCCAAAGAATTTTAGACACATTAAAAGACATGATCATATTAGACTCACCCACAGAAGTTGAGGATTTAGGAGGCATATCAAACAAGTAAAGACCTCCTCACTCACTACCAGTCCCCAATATTTTCTGTCTGGTCAAATCATGAATATAACATTTTTCCTCATCAAAACCCACAAACATTTTACTATCTCTGATAAGCTTATTAACAGATAAGAGACTAACACAATATCCAGGAACAACAAGAACATCATATAAGATCACATTATCAGTAAGTTTAAGATTCCCAATATGACTAATAGTTGCTAATGTACCATTAGGATGACCAACAGTAATACTAAGACTAGTAACATCCACATCATTAATCATACCAACAGTAGAAACAGTAAGATGCTGATTAGCACCAGAATCAATAATCCAACCAAGACTGATAGTTTTTACATACAATTTATTATTGGCACAAAAAAACTTAGAAAAATTCATGTTAAACCAAACATTGCCATTAAAGAAAGAATATTTACCTGCCATATTGGCATGAAAGTTACTAGCCCCATTATCATTGATCAGATTCAAAAGCTTCTTCATCTGTTCAGGAGTGAAACCAGAAGTAGAAGGACTACCAAGATTTTGTTTATCACATTTAACATCCACATTTTCATTAAATGATTGTTTGCCATTATTATTAGAAGCCCTTTTAAAATTAGCAGGAAAACCAACAATCCCATAGCATCTATCAATAGTGTGGCCACTTTTTCCCTAGTTTTACAATTAAGATTAGGATTAGGTCCCCCGTTATTGTTGTTATTAGGAAACGGTCCTCTGGTGTTATTGTTTGTATTAAAATTCCTTCTATTGTTATTAAATGTTTTAGCAACAAATGAAGTAGCATTCAGTTTAGCATCAGAAGTACCAAAGGACTCAGGAATCCCTCTATGAGACTCCTCTTTAGACACAATATTATATGCATCTTTCACATCAGAGAGAGCGTCCCTAGTGAGAAGAGCACTCCTAACAGGCTGATAACAGTCATCAAGACCCATTAGGAACTGCATCAGCTTCATAATTTGCTGATGCAAAGATAATTCCTTACTAGCATCACAAGCACATTGCACCTCACAAACACATTTAGGAATCTTAGTTAAAGCATCAAATTCCCTCCATAAGGAATTCAATCTGTGATAATAGTCAGCAACAGAACTACCACCTTGTTTAACAGTATTATTTTTTTGCAAAAGATTATACACAACAGAACCATCAACCTTATCATAGGTTTCTTGTAACTCTTTCCACACAGAGGCACAATTATCAGAGTAGACTAAGCCCATATACACATCATGAGAAACAGAATTCATGATCCAAGTCAAAACCATAGCATTACATCTATCCCATTGGGCAGACAACACATTACTAGTATCATAAGCAGATTTAAGACAAGTACCATCCACAAAACCAAACTTATTCCTAGCTTGTAAAGCTAACTTCATAGCACCATTCCATATTCTATAATTTTCAGTTCCTTGCAACTTAAAAGGAATTAAAACAGAGCTAGTATTATCACTATTCTGAACATGCAAAGGATTACCAGCATCAAGACTATTAATAGAATCAACTACATTAGACCCAGAAGCATCACCAATAGCCATAATAGCAAAAACAAATAACAAACACTCACAAAATACGAAACTAACAGACAATCAAATAGAACATAATACAAAATAAAAAGAAAGGGAAGAAAGAAATTCCCATGCTTCCTTGCCACTCAAGGTGGTAGGTCAAGGGCTGATTTAGACTCTTAATAGACAAACAGAAAACAACACAGACCCCCTCCTATCTTCTTGATTCACTTAGTCAAGAAGAAGGAAGCACAAACTAATAATAAAACAATAAGAGACAAGAAAACGTAAAGAGAGGTGTTACATAGTAGATCCAGCAAGCAGCGAAAGACAACCACCCCCTCTTCTTGATTCACTTAGTCAAGAAGGAGAGGAGTACCCAGAATCACCCACAATCACTAAGAATTGAGAAATCCCTAATTATGACAAATTAGGGTTTTGGAAAAACCCTAATTTGATCAATCAAGAAATTGAGCAATTGAAACACCAATTAACCACGAAGAACACCAGATCCCCCAATCAGACAACAAGATCCACCTCTTTCCAAGAAAACCCCCAAAAATCAAGAACCCTAATCGATCAATCAAGAACCAAAAAACAATCAAGATGATTGCAATGGCTCTGATACCATGTAAACAATATCAAACTCACAGATCTAAACTCAGATATGCACACAACCAACCACCCCTTTTGTGCTTTTATTAACAAAAATCAAGAAGACAAGTCTCCAACTGGATGCTTGCCAATACAATACAAAAGAAATACAAGCTATCTCTTCTAGGAAGACACAGCTTTATCCTCACTACAAATTCACTCAATATCACTCAGAAACCACTTCTAAATCAAATAAAGAGATTGATTTAAAAGGTATACTAGACAAAGATTAAAAGAACAATAAGACGGCTATGAAAAACTTTGAGAGAGAAAACTGAAAAATATAACTGGAATGAATCAAACCCTAAGAGAAGACTCATATATATAGCCAGCTAACTTCCAAATTAGCCCCTCAACTTCTAGACAGCTTTCAAAGACAGCTTGAACTCTTCTTCAGCTAAACATCTTTCTCAAATGACACTTTCAGCCCTTCTGACTTTCAATGACTCAAAACTTGCTCTTTTTAGACTTCTTTTGACAGTAAGCAACTCATCGTTTTTTTTTCGCCCTACCTCACGCGTAACAATAGGGTTTAGTGGGGTGAGACAACCCCTCACGAATGAGTGGTGCGTAACCACTAAACTTAGCCTAATGTCTGACTTAAAATAAAAGCTTCATTTCATTGCTTTGTCGCTTATTTTCATGATAGACATCTAAATGAAATTGAAACATATTCACATACAATTAAGTGTCAAAAGCTGACGAAAATCGATTATGTTATGGTTCTCTCCTATCGGTACAATTGAGGGTCTGATTTAACCGGTTTACCACGTTAACTTTTGAAGAAGAGTCATTTATACCACATCGTTAAAAACTAGAAACTACAAGGAGAAAACAACACACACTTAAGACATTAAGGACCATAATTGCAATTAATGTAGATAACGCTAAATAAAATAAAAAAAACCACTTGTGCAACTAGTCACATTAAACCAGCACATGTCAAGAAACAACATTAAATTAATAAAAACAACCATGAAATAAAACAAAATCCACGTACCATTTCCATTTTAATATGGCCATGTTCAGATGAATCTTAATTTATCCGGGTCCCACGTGCGTCTCCACATGCCTTCCTCCATCGTTATCAGATATCTAAATTCATATCCTCGTGCTTTTTACGACCCACTTATATAACCATTCTCATACACTACTTCTCATCCATTCACATATCCAAAATGGCACTCGTTCGCGAACGCCGTCAATCAAAACTCGGTCTCCGGTTACCTGAGATAGCCGATCGCCGCCCTCGTTTCCCTCTACCCCTCCCACCAACAACAAACCAACACATGACAGTATCCATAACCGAAGCCGAATACGAAACTATTAAAGTTCTTGGTCATGGCAACGGAGGCACCGTTTACAAAGTTGTCCACAAGAAAACATCAAATGTTTTTGCACTTAAAGTTGTACACGCGGACAGTGATCCAATGATGCGCCGACAGATCTTTAGAGAAATGGAAATTTTACGACGAACGGATTCTCCATATGTCGTTAAATGTCATGGAATATTCGAGAAACCCAATGGTGATATCGCGATATTAATGGAATATATGGACTTTGGAACCCTAGAATCGTTACTAAAAAGTAACGGTACTTTCTCAGAAGATACGCTTGCTGACGTGGCGCGTCAGGTACTTAACGGACTTAACTACCTACACGCTCACAAAATCATACACAGAGACATAAAACCCGCGAATCTTTTAGTGAACAAAAACATGAAAGTGAAGATAGCGGATTTTGGTGTGAGTAAGATTATGTGTCGGACACTGGACGCGTGCAATTCGTATGTTGGGACGTGTGCGTACATGAGTCCTGAAAGATTTGATCCTGATAGTCATGGGTCGAATTATAATGGTTATTCAGGTGATATATGGAGTTTAGGGTTAACCATGTTGGAATTATATATTGGTCATTTTCCCTTCTTGCCAGCAGGTCAGAAACCCGACTGGGCAACTCTTATGTGTGCGATATGTTTTGGTGAACCACCGAGTTTGCCACAAGGGGTTTCCGATGACTTTCGGAGTTTTATCGAGTGTTGTTTGCAAAAAGATTCAACTAAAAGATGGACTGCTTCACAACTTCTTTCACACCCTTTTTGTAGATAACCACAAAACTCACGGTGTCGCCGTCGGAGCTGACCGGAACTTGTAATTAGTTTTTTTTTTAATATGTATGAAATTCCAAAAAAAGTTGGAATTTCTTGATCTTACTTTTTTTTAATATAAAATCTTTCTTTTAGTATTTTGGCTATTACTACGTACTCCCACTTTATGGAAATACAATACATGTTGGTATTAAATTATTGATTACTTCTGAAAATCATTTGTGGTGGCCTGTTTGCAATATGGAAAGGATATGTCTAAGGAATAAAAAATTAATACTACAAATGGGACAAACCGAGCCGCCGGTATGTTGTAGATATTGTCAAAAGATCATATATTACAAATGGAAATTGATTTTGGACGCATTTCATCTTGAATGAGACACCCAACTTTACAAGTATATAAAACATAATGCAATATTGTAATGTACATAGCAAAGTGTCTTAATAAAAAACAAAGTTAATTACATAAATTGTGTGGTTTACATACAACAATACCTTTCGTCATAATACGCATTTAATTACAGCAGTCGTCCTTCTGATTGTTTTAATTGAGTTGACTGGTTCTTAGACCAATTTGTCGTCCGTTAGTTAAGTCGAGTTACAACATTAGTCCATAACTACCTCATGTAGTCCATTTAGCCAACGAACGTTTGCAGTGTTAGTCATTTATACTAACGGTCGTTTATACCTAACTTTAAATTTGTTTTTCTTATAAAAATTCCTTATCTAATTATCTTTAAATTTTATACACGTTTTTGTACACATATTTTTATATACGTATCTATATATACATTTTTATACACGTTTTTATATACGTATTATTATATGCATTTATATAAGTTTTGATGAACGTTTATACACACAATTTTATAACCGTTTTTATAAATGATTTTATACCCACAATTTTATACACGTTTTTAAACATGTTTTTATGCACGTTTTTATAAACATTTTTATACACGTTTTATGCATGTTTTTATACACGTTTTATATACGTTTTTATGCACATTTAATACACGGTTTAATTTTATACAAGGTTGTATACACGTTTTTTTACACGTTTTTATATATGTTTTTATACACGTTTTATATACGTGTTTGCTCGTTTTTATACACATTTTTTACATGGTTTTATTCACACGGTTTGTATACACGTTTTTATATACGTTTTTATATACATTTTTATATACGTTTTTATGCTCGTTTTTATACACGATCTTATATATGTTTTTATACACACATTTTTATACACGTTTTTATACATGGTTTTATATATGGTTTCATACACATATTTTTATATACGTTTTTATACATGATTTTATACACTATTGTAGGATGCCGTATATCACTTCATAACATATGTATCATACACGAATTTGATCTAGAAAAGAAAAAGAGAGTGAGTTGTTTTGTAAAGAGAGAAATAATAGAGAGAGAGAGAGATATGAGAGAAAAATAGAAAAAGGAAAATTATTTTAGAATGAACAACTAACTCTTTTCTAAATAGAAAAGAGTTTATATACCCCGTCGCGTTAAATGACGCGCGGAATATTTAACTACGACCCGAGCTCGGGTTTTGCTTGGGATTAAACCCGAAACATATACAATATTAGATTAACTATCGAGCCCGATTCTCGATGCTTTCCTATTACAAACTAACTAATTGATTGACCGAGACTGAAATACATAATGAACGAACTTCATGTTCGACTCAATATTTTGAGGCTAAACAATCTCCCCCGAAGTGAGTCATTGATGACATTCCTACATGAGAACAATGAGATTTGCTTTCGTGCGTTAAGCTCATGTGGTCTTAAGGTCTTATCCTCTTTGAATCTTTGTTGGTAGGCTTGTTCCTTCATGCTTTGTGATCTTGACTTTGAGCCTTTGTCATTGTCTTTATCGTCTTTGCCATCTTGCAATCTTGTATCTCTTACCAACATTCTCATATTATGCTTAATCTTGAAAGCTTAAATCAGAGTTTGTGGTAGTCTGTGTCCTTAAATCTTAGCGTTCTTGATAAGATTGCTTTGTAGAAAGAGCATTGAGACATGTGGTAATGAAACGACTTTGGGTTGATTGAGATTACAGTTACCACCGTTTTAACCTGCAGGGTTTTACCGTTAGTGAATAATAGAGAAAATTAGATATTGAAAATCATTCGACGTGCTACATGTGAAAAGCATATTTTGTAACACATCGGAGTTTTGAGCTTTATACAAAATTCATCAACCGCCAATGAATTTACGCCTGGAACCAAATGCGATATCCAGTTGTAACAACAAAGTTTGAATCAAGTCATTAGAATCCTCGCAAGTCACCTACCAAGAAGCGTTGTTTGATGTTGACTCAGAGCGCAGTTCCGATCTTCATGTGTAGAATACTAAAAGTAGTCACTCTGAAGTTCTGTCCTGGCAATCTCAACAAGGATATGCGTAGAACTTTTGTTAAACAGCTTGTGAACTTGATGATGTTCAACAAGTGTTTTAATGGAATGATTCCTGACGAGATTAGGATTGAATCACTTGGCACAGACTTCTATTAGTGCATTTTGGTCTTAGTACTCGGAGCTTGAGCAATTTGCGCACCTATTGCTATAATCAACGATCTCGGAATGAGATGTACAATAGATAATTGTGTGTATCTCCATGACAAATGAGACAAGTATCTTTTGAGAGAAAGGCTGGGAAGGGTTGTGCATAGCATCACTGGGTACATAGATGGTCGTTTTCAATGTCAGCATCAATCTTCGTGATATCTACAACATATGTATTGACCCCCGGTATCTTCTTTCGCCTTAAGTTGTGTGGATCGCGAATCTTTCTTTACACCCTTTACATCCATACATTTCTTTTCATTCATCAAACGCCTTAAATGCTTAACCAGGACGTCATTTCTAACACCTTATTGTTGATTTGTTCCAGTGTTCTCTCATTCCTTAATCGGACATTATTTCCCATATAAATTCATCTCCAATCATACCTAAGGACTGCTATTTCTAACTTTGGATTATCCTTGGGTAGATCCTCCGGTTCTGGTTGGATCATAGGATTGATTCCTAACCTAACCACCTTATGACTTCAGAATCGTCATGAAATTAAGATGTTGTTGGGTATAAGATCAAACCATAAAACCTTTTCTTACTGTTCAACACATTGAGTCGATTAGATCATATTTTAATTACATTTTCTCCCCTTATTTTAAATAATAAACACTTAGTTTTTGAAATACCTTGTGATTAAAATATGTCTTGAAAATTCTGTGGGAGAAAATATTATCAGCATGAATGTTTGGAAAAAAAAGGAAAATCATTTTAATAATGTTTTGAATACATAAGAGTTGTCGTTGTTGATGTATCCAAAAACATTAAAACTTTGTTTTAAAAAAAACCCCCTCTCAAAAATAGGACCAATTGAAAAATTGTTGTCTTTTGAAAACATTATGAGGGTTGGAGTGTTGAACACATAATTTTGAAAGATTATGAATTGTCATCGAGGGAATTCTTGAAAAATTGTGTACAACCTTTATTTGAGAACACAACCTAAATTGTTAGAGGACTTCTCTTCAAACGCTAAGGTTAAGCGCACTGAAACATACACTAGCCTTTTTCTTGAGCTAAAAACATGATGTCTTGTAAGAACAGCTCCAGACCGAGAAACCTTTAATTTACCTCGTATGTGAGGATAAGTTATAAAACCTTCCTTTATATGAAGTCCGGGTTTTTGTACTGATATTTTTGCACATAAGCCATCTAAAAGCAATTAGCAATGACATGATTTGAAAACTATTTGTCACTCTCGCTCCGAAACTTCATACACACCCTGTCAAATGTAATCGACATTTCAAGCAGACGAAAAAGGTAATCGATTCCGAAGGAGACATGTCGAGAAGATTCTTTTTTGAAATTTTTTATTTTTTAGATTTTGTATTTATATATATATAAATTATACCTGTTGTCCTCAGCATTGCTATGTGAAGGTGGAATAGTAATTTCAACTCTTCTTGTCGTGATAGTACTGTCTTGTTTGCTTACGGAAACAACTTTTGGAACCAGCATTGAATTTGACTGTTCATTTGCTGTGGTCTTGAATTCCAGTATCTGAAACGTTATGATCACAGTCATTTGATGAAGAACGAGGCTAAACTGCTTGTTCAAAACGTCATTTGAAACATTGAGAACGGTGGCCTTAAAGTTTGATTTTCTCAGCTAGACACCATTTTTCGATGGGGCGAGGTCTAAACTTTAATGTCAGTACATCATTAGACATGTGAATGGATCGAGGCTTGAACTGTTGTGTTCAAACGTCATTTGATGATCATCAGATCAAAATTCCTTGAAGCCCTGTTTTTTGAGATATATGTCTTTTCCGCAACCAAACTCTGAGTCCTTCCTTTATAGGATTGAACGATGTACATGTACTTACGAGAGTACCCCTCACTGACAATACACGAACTTGTTCGCAATTCACATTGGTTAGTGATAATCAACATTTTAACCATTTGAGGGGGTTTACTGTCAACCTTTGTTGTGCTAGAGGCGAATGCCTTTCCAGTTGGAACCCATCTAAGAACCACATTTTTGAAAACTCTACCCGTCGGTTTCCACCTAAGACAAGATCTAGGAGTCATTATTTTTTCATGCACCAGTGTAGTCTTTTTGGTTGAAAACCTATGTCCTTTTGGGATCTGTCTTCTTTTTCTTTACAACATCTTACTTGGCTCTAACGGTTTGTTCCGGGACTTGTCATATTGGTAAGGACCTTAGCACGCGACTTGATTCTTATCAGGAATTTTATTACACAAGCGTCCAAGATTGCATTAAAGACACATTCTGAATGTCGTAGACAAAACAAAATGATTGAGAGTCAAAAAAATTTATCTAGGATCCTAGAGTTGTTCTAGTGTCTTTTTCTTAGCCTCCTCTAGGTAGTGATTATGAACAAATGTCGTATTGACTATACCTATATGGAGCTAGTTGTCAATCATGTAACGAGGTTTTTGCTAGGGGCCAATTCCTTCTCGTTAGTCAAATAATGTGTAATGACTGTTATGCAAATCGTTACTCACAAAAAAATCAGCTTGGGAGGCAAACCGTATCTTTTGGAAATTTTTGGGTCATTTCAGATTTAATAAAACGCAGTCGGTTTGACCAAATAACGAACTGGTTTCTATTTGTTGTAAAACTGGTATACCCCAAGAATTGATGGTTTTGGTGCAAACTTATAATCACACTATTTCCTGTATAGTTTCCTTAACCTTCATTTTTTAATGCTGGGCAATTGTCAACCCCATTTTCTAAATCTTAGCAGTACCTCAACATTACCAATTAGACGTTTTGTTCATTTTTTAGCCATATATAGTCATTCTAGACTTTGTCCTAGAACTCCGAGTCCTTATGATAGAACCAAAAAGATCTTTGGTAAGTCGTTTCAAAGTGCTCTTTATTCTTTATGTAAATGCTCATGATCTCTGTGATAATTTTAACTCACACATGTTTCCAATTTGATGTTTATTGTTTCGATTAAACCTCGATTTAACCTTGCTCATTACCTTTCTCTTTCAAAAATTGTCTTGTTTCCCTGATTTTAAAACATGTTTTTCCAATTGTGTAGTTTTCAGAAGATTGATTCAATAGCTTTGAGTTTTCCAAATCTTTTTGAAACTTGGGCACAGTCTTTGTGAGGACAAAACATTTTCAGACGCTATTAAATATTTGAGAGTTCATTGTGCATTTTATCAGTTATTTAGCAGGGCAAAGGAACGTGTGTCATAAATTTGATCCGGCATTCTTGGTCCATCCACGACCTTTATTTTTGAATTTCAGGTTGCTCAGTATGTTATTGTCATGTAGCAGATACATTATCATCAGCAGTCATTTGTACCTCAACCATTGGCTCTTCATCATATATGGGTCTGATGTCCGCATCATTCCCTGATCTGCTGCTTGTATCCTGCTTTTGTGATTCTGTCCCATTGCTTTCAATGATAATTGAACTAGCATCCAATGCATCAAATGCATTACTCGTATCAATCTTTTCCTCTGTTGTCTGGGTTTGTCTTTCATTCACCCTGCTGTCATACTCCATTTTATGCAGAGTTCTTTTTTTAATCGACTTTTTGACATAATCCATGTTTTGGATCAGTGTATCACGGAATTCTAGAATATCGAGTCGAGTGTATTCTAGAAAGTAGTTTCGTGTCATTACAAAAATTAAATTTTTTTTTTCATCATTCAAATAGATCTGTGAGTTGATGAAATATTTGAAACTGAGTCTCCGAGTACTTTAAAAGAAGCCATGTGATCGAATCATTCTTGAAATACTTTGTTGTCAAGGATGCTTTTTCTAGTTTGATTCCCGTTTAGGAACAGACATCGTGCCTTTGAAAGTCTCGTAATCTTGACAAAAAAGTGTCTTAAATGCGCGTTTGAATCCATCCTCGGTTCGACTTCCTTTTAAGTCGTTGTTTGAAAGACACTTGAGGTGTGAATGAAGTTGTTCAAAAGATACCATGCAACTTTCTTTTGATTTGTCTTGAATTAGTTGCATTTGTTGTATTTCCGAATCTGAACACGAAGATAAGGTATCTTTCTTTTCCATTTTATCGTGAATTGAAGTGAAAATGATTTGTTGGATCTTAAGTGGATGTGATGTGATGTGATGTTGTGGTTATGTGTGCAATTAACGTTCACGGGATTTTACACTTCTATGATTTAAACAGATAAAAATTTAAAGGGATTTTACAAAATCAATAGAAAACCGTGAATGTATAATCGTTTGTTGTTAATGGTTTGTTTGTTGTTAGATTAATCCGTTAAGTCCTTTGTTTACGATTTATATTGATGTTTGATTAGGTTTGATTAAGTGTCAATTAAGGTCCAAAGTCCAATTTGCCTATTTTGAAATATTACTTAAAATAATAGCAAATCGCCTCCTAGAGATGACCAAACCGCCACTTAAAATAAGCCAAAAACCCGCCCACTGAAATCCTAATCAAACCTGCACAGCGAAATATCATGCAACCGCTGTCCGTTTTTTAATTATCAAACCGCTGCCAACTTGAACAACTCGCCGCCAATATAATATTCAAACCGCTGCCTAATATTAAAAGAGCAAACCACTGCTGAAGTTGACCAACTCGCCATCTAGTAAAATAATCAAACCGCCGTGTATTTATGTTAACTCGCCGTGTACTTTGTTAACTCGCCGCCTAAAATTTTTATTCAACTCGCCTTTGGTCAACAAACCGCCGCTGACTTTTTCCCTCAAATTGTGGATCTTGTCCCCTACTTCACAAATCCGCCATGATGAACACCAAGGACGAATTTTGCAAATTAACTTCTAATGAGCTTATGGACCAAGAAATAAGGCTAGTACATGTAATATATAGATAGCATATGAAGTTTAGACTCACAACAACATGTATATCTTTGTGGATCTCCCAAAATTAGGCAACTCTCCACGAAGAACATAAAATAATTCGAACCTTTTTTTTTATTTCGAACTTGAGCCTTGTTAATCACTTGTAGTGGCAACCACCCAGAACTACTTTAGCATCTGGTTCTTAGACCAATTTGTCGTCCGTTAGTTAAGTCGAGTTACAACATTAGTCCATAACTACCTCATGTAGTCCATTTAGCCAACGAACGTTTGCAGTGTTAGTCATTTATACTAACGGTCGTTTATATCGAACTTTAAATTTGTTTTTCTTATAAAAATTCCTTATCTAATTATCTTTAAATTTTATACGTTTTTGTACACATATTTTTATATACGTATCTATATATACATTTTTATACACGTTTTTTACACGTTTTTATATATGTTTTTATACACGTTTTATATACGTGTATGCTCGTTTTTATACACATTTTTTACATGGTTTTATACACGGTTTGTATACACGTTTTTATATACGTTTTTATATACATTTTTATATACGTTTTTATGCTCGTTTTTATACACGATTTTATATACGTTTTTATACACACATTTTTATACACGTTTTTATACATGGTTTTATACATGGTTTTATACACGGTTTTATACACGTTTTTATACATGGTTTTATATATGGTTTTATACACATATTTTTTATATACGTTTTTATACATGATTTTATACACTATCTATTGTGCACGTCATGATCAGTGTATACTATATAAGTTTAGTTACATGTCAAATATTTTCGTTTTTGATCTCTTACATTCTTCAAGTTGATTACATAAACAATATTACAATAATATCATGGCTTGACTCGATCGATGAACTTAAACACTTTGGAAAATATTCGGTGACATGCACAACACATGCGAAAGATCTCTTGAAAGCTTATTATCATGGCGTGACTCAGTGAACTTAGACACTTTGGCTCCAAAGACTTGTTTCAATGTGGGATTCTTATTCATACCACGAGTTGGATTATATGAATATATAGGAATATGATTTGCTTTGATCTAAAGCCTCCTAGAAAAGATACGCTATGCGAAGAAATCATTATCCTTTATCATGCTTGGATCTTACATAGAAATTAAAAAAAAATCCTAATCTGTTGGATTGGATTTGTGATCCAAAGCATGCTTATACAAACTAATTTCATATATTTTTCCCTCTTGATAGAAGGTTTCTAATATACATTGTTGTTAGAAAAAGAAAAAGAAAAAATAAATTAATAATATTTGCTTTATACTAATCGGGTGATGTGGAAAAATGATATGATAGGGTGAGAATTTTGTCACCACCATACATATACATAAGCGTGTGTGCTGATATATATACACGTACTTTTAATTCTTTTTAGGGTAAATTCTATTTATTACCAACCTACTTTCTCATTTGTGTCGAAATGATCAACTTATTTTTTTTGTACTTACTACACCACGTACATTCAAATTTTGTTTGATATCACCAATATGACCATCAAATGACCATATAATGACTAGATTACCCTTGTCTTTTGATCTGAGTAGATGTATAGAAGACAAGGGTAATATAGTTATTTTATGGTCATATTGGTGATATCGAACGAAATTTGAATGTACGTGAGTGTAGTAAGTACAAAAAAATATGTTGGTCATTTCGGCACAAATGAGAAAATAAATTGGTAATAAATGGCCTTTACCCTTCTTTTTAAGAGAACTCTTAATCATGTTCTTATCAGCTTGGAAAATAAATTGTCATCAATTGTCACTTTATAAATAACTAACCCAACTCATATAGTTTAATTAAAGTAATTTAAAGAGTCATATAATGTGTAAAAACTTAAGGAGCATTCCCTTGTTTATGAAACCATATAGTGGCACCTAGTAAAATGCATATTACTAATTAAAATATAGAGTTAATTACGTAAAAACGTGACTATAAAAACTAGGGATGAGCACGGTACCGGTCCCGTACCGAATTAGTGGTACCGATTTTTTCCCGAGCATAAATTAGTGGTACCGGTACCGTACCGAACGGGATTCGGGTACCGGTACCGGTACCGGTACCGGGAAATCGATGGTTTTTCCCTTTTTTTCGGTAATTTCCCGATTTGGTACCGGTCCCGTACCGAACTAGTGGTCCCGATTTTTTTTTTACTCGAATCATGGTACCGGTCCCGTACCGTATACCGGGATTCGGTACCGTTTCGGTACGGAACCGGTACGGTTCCGGTTCGGTACCGGGATTCGGGTCTATATGCTCATCCCTAACATGTATAATAAAGTGTATGCCACTTAAACTTTGGCACCATTAATCAATTGGCTAAACAAGGTCTTGTTAGAGGTCTCCTGATGTGTTTCAAAAGCTTTAAATTTATAATGACTGAAAATACCAATTTTATTATAGGAAAACACATGGGTAAAAGTATAACTCACGTATGTAGTATAATCTTTTTAGGTAAGACCATGTCGTTCACAGGGATTTGAGTAGTGTTCAAATAATCAGAAAGAAAATAAACTTTAACAATTTTGAAAGTAACTTTTGTTGTACCAGTGATAATAAAGATGACTACTCGGATAGTTGAAAATAATTTATAAGTATTGGTAATGATATTGATCTCAAAAATGAAACCTTAATTTATAAAAAGGATTTCTCGTCAGAAAACGTTTTCACAAACTAACTTGATTAACTCAAGACTCATATTTAGTTAACTAGACCAAATGTGTCACTCAAATAATCCAGTTACTAATATATCAAAGCTTATTTTGTTTATCAATTTACGAAAGTGGATTTCTCGTCACAAACGATATGATTATATAATCTAAGTTGATAAGCAAAGATGGACAAGATAAGACATAATAGGATTGCAACATAAGCTTGAGATTACAGAGATCACGATCATACCAAACGCTTATTCATTATCATAACATCATCGAGTAGTCATGAGAGTTTTAGCCTCTCATGGCTAAGGTGTTCATAACATAACTTGCTTCAATAACAAACTTCATTATTTTGATTATACTAGTATGATATTCTTCCTCGTTCTTGGTTCCTTGATCTTGAATCTCCAAAAGATATGGTGTTTATGCTTGGAGAAAAGGGTTTGTGTGGGATGATTTAAGAGTGGAAGAGATGGTTTTTGTTGTGATGATTGATATGAAAATGAAAGATTTTGAGGCTCTATTTATAGGCTGAAATTCGGGTGAAAGTGCGGCGCACTTAGTGATTAAATGCAGGGAAATTAAATGCTATAGAATAAGTGCGGCGCACAAGAGAATATGTGCGGCGTACTTGAGGTGTTAATGCAATATCATTTAAGTCTTCATTAATTCTTAATATCAGATAGAAAGTGCGGCGCACAAAGAAAATTGTGCAGCATACTTGTTGAGTTAATACGAATTTGATTGTCTTTGACTTGAAGTAAGTGCGACGCACAAATGGTAAGTGCGGCGCACATTTGGCACTTTGGGCTTGATTGTTGATCTTCTCATGAATGATGTGTTCTTTAACGTGTAAGTATTTGATTTTGATGTATCTAACCTCAAGATGTCTTCAAGTGAACCTGCAAGCAATTTTAGCTATTAAGTATCAAAAGTTCACGAGAAATGATAAAATATATACAAATAACGCCATAGAAAACATGTATAATTTGGGGGTTATCAAATCCCTCCACATTTAGCTTATTGCTTGCCCTCAAGCAATGGAAGCGAGAAAATAAAATCATTTATCGTGATGTAGAGAAAATTTGGATTTTATAAGGGTTTGCATATTAGGTAACTTTTCAGGCATAGACATATAACATAGCACCTCACATAGGGATGGTGTTTGATTTTTAATTCACTCAGGCCACTCAGACAGGGTTTATATTTTTGTGAAGAACACTCAATTTGCACAGACATAATCTAGACAACTACCATAAGCTTGTACTTAACACATAAACCTGACCGAAAGACGAAACTTGATACTAGAGAGGGAACAATCTTCACGTGCTGAAACATAAGCCTTTATTTCTTTGAAACTATATATATTACTATATATATTATATATTATATATATATATATATAGTATATTTATATCTTTATATATATTATATATTATATATATATATATTCTATATTATACTATATTATATAATATATATATAATTATATATATATATTTATTTATTTTATTTTTTTCCTTTTTCCTTTTTCTCTTTTTTTTCAAAATCATAACTAAGTCTTGGCACAGAACTTCTTCATTAAACTTAGGACTTTTAGCAACTTAGCACTAAAGGGAGTGCTTGCAAGAACAGGAACTTGCGGAATTCATATCATATGATTAATCAGGCTTCGGTCTAGTAAATGATGATCAAGCACAAGTTCTAGAGCTTCTAAATTACCGGCTCACTCATAATAATTATCAACCAATACCAATGCTCCAGAAAAGGCGACAAAACCACATATATACATCCATAACGATGGAATAGATACATATGATTGCTCACTCCTTAACTCGAACAAGCTAAAGGCATCAATTATCTTGGGTATCAAAGGTGGATACCCGAATATTCTTTAAGGCTTATAATTCTCACAATTTAGTGGACTGGGTTGTGCTAGCTATAATGTCAATCTGGTTGGATTTGCCTTACTAAGAGCATTTTTTATATTTTGAAAGCATATATATTAATTTTGAGAATTTTGAAAGTATTAGTTGGAAAAAAGTTGACAATTTGACAAGGCAAACATGAAGGATATGATTAATTTTTCCTATTTGGCTCCCCTCCACACTTAAGTTGAACATTGCTCTCAGTGTGATAACTGGTAATAGAGATAGAATATGGAAAATTAAGGGAAAACGGTACTTCCCGGGGCAGAGAGAGATGTATAGCTACGAGAGAGCTATTCTTTGAGCATACTTCATAATTTTCCATATCTTTAAGCTAAAGTAGCTGCATAAAATTAAATACAAAAGCACACAAAAAGTAAATATTTTTATTTTTTTTAGAAAATAAATAAAGGATATTAGTAGAATAATGGAGGAGAAACTCCTCTACACTTAAGTGAAGCACGGGTTGCCTCCCGAGAAGCGCTTAATTTTTAAGAGAGTCGTTAGCTAGACTCGTACTTCAGGAGTCATTCTTTGGGGAAAAAGGGAGTTACTGCTTCTCTTGGGTCATTATCTTCTTCATGATATAATTTAAGTCGATGGCCATTAACAATAAATGTTTTCCATCTTTTCTATAAAGTTAAACATATCCGGATGGGTATTGATGTTTCACTACATATGGTCCTAGCCATCGAGATCTGAGTTTCGGCTGTTTAATTTTATACTTTGAGTGAAAGAGCAGAACCTTATTCCCATGTTTGAATTCTTTCCTCATTTTTAATTTTCTATCGTGTCAGACTTTGGTTCTAGCCTTGTATAATCGAGAGTTTTCATAGGCTTGGTTTCTAAGTTCATCTAACTCGTGTAACTGGAACATTCTTTTTTCACCAGCGGCAATGAGATCTGGGTTACAATTCTTCAGAGCCTAGTATGCACGGTGTTCAATTTCAAATGGTAAGTGGCAGTTTTTTCCATATATGAGTTTGTAGGGTGTGGTACCGGTAGGTGTTTTGTAGGCAGTGCGAAAAGCCCACAGAGCGTCATCAAGTTTTCTTGACCAAATAGCAGGATTGTCTTTAACAGTTTTTTCAAGAATTCTTTTAAGAGCTTTGTTCGTATTTTCAACTTGACCACTAGTTTGATGGTGATATGATGTGGAAAAACGGTGGTTAACTCCATATCTTTTCATGGTTCTTTCCATTATTTTGTTGCAGAAGTGAGTACCTTGGTCGCTTATTAGAGCTTTACGCATTCTGAAACGGCATAATAGTTCTTCAAGAAGGTGACAACTACTTGGGCATCATTGGTTGGTAAAGCTTGAGCTTCGGCCCATTTAGATACGTAATGAAGAAACAAGTAATCTAATGATCTACCAAGAACAAGAGAGAGATGTGGGTTGTGATGTTTAGAGAGAGAAAGTGATGGAATGGATGATGTTATTACTATATGGAAAATATGGAAGAAATGAAAACAACCAACCCCTCTCCAAGGCTAGGAGAGGGCTTATATAGTTACATCATGGCCGGCCCATGGGCTATGATGGGCTTCCCATGGGCCTTGGGCCGGATTAGCTTCTTTACTTAACGTGACACAATCTACGAGCTAAGACCTATTACAACTTGGAAGTGACCGACACTTTTTGTGTTTCCAACAATCTCCCCCTAAGGGAGGTCACTCCATTTTACAAAACTTTAAGCCTAGCATACAATGCTTTGTCTTTAGTCTTTAGCTCGTCCTTTTGACATTCTCCTGTGAGTATGTTGTAGTGATCATTGATTTCTGGATTGAGCTTGTTCCTTGAACTTGTATTTGACATTGTGATCTTGAGCATCTTGAGATCATCAACCAAGCACAATCTCTTCGCCATCTTGAAACTTTGCCATCTTGTGGATTTGTGACTTTGGACCGACATGCTCATACCTTTCTTGATTTGTTGACTTGAAAAGCTTTAATGTTGCATCTTTCTTGAAATTCTTTAACTTTAACACTTCGTCACTTCGAGAAAGACGTTCGGTATCAGAGTGACTGAAACTTCTTTGAAATTTTTTGACTTTAATACTTCGTCACTTCAAGAAAGACGTACGGTATCAGAGTAGCGGAAGTCTTGAAATATGTACTTGAGCTTTCATGATGTCTTTATGTTTTGTCGGTCGGGTATGAGCATGTGGCTATGGATCTTGTGAGTCAGCTGGAATCAGGAACCTCCACCACCATCTTTAAATAGCCTGCATAAAAACAGTTAGCAATAAAGCGGGGGGACGAATATGGCTTTGTCATTCGCCCAGGTTTGGTTGGAGTAACCTTCAAATCCGTGAGGATCGACCTGTGATCAGATAGATTCAATTTAAGAAGAATCTTCTTGACAGGATTTCCAGCTGTAGTATTGAATCTTTCTAACACATAAGTATTAGATTCATCGTACTCAGCATGTTCTCATTATCGGAACGTCTCAAAGCAGACAGCACGATAAGAGTGAACCAGTGAGTTACTATCTCACCGATTGATATAGAAAATCGATTTGAAAATCAATCGACGTGTCACTTGCTAAAGTGGTTTTGTGACACATCGAGAGTTTTAAGCAATTCAAAATTCTTTAACCGTTGATCCATAACCTGGAACAAGTTTGATTCATAAAGAATCGCACCATTGTTGCTTTCCAGTTGTCACAAGCTTGATTCATAAGAATCGCACAAGTCACCTACCATGAGCTTGTTTGATGTTGGCTCAAGCAGGATTTCCATCTTCATTGTGAATACCTAAGTATCACTCGGATGTTCTGGCAAAATCACAAGGATCTTGCGTAGGACTCTAATGATATTACTTGATATTCACATTGTGTGAGATAACAAGCTAAATTATGACAAGTGTCCTAATGAGATTAATGGATGATCTCTTTTGGCTCTAGACTCAATAGTGCACTTTTAATTTTAGTGATCGGAGGCTGGAGCTGAGTGCCACCTTTTCAATATCAACTAACTCGGAGTGAGAAAGTCAATAGAAATGAGTGTATCTCCGTGAGTTTTGAAACAAAGTCTTTCCGACTTTGAGTGGCTGGGAGGGGTTTGTGCATAGCGTCACTGGGTCCATGACTGTCTTCAATGTCAGACAACACCTAAGTGTTTCTGACAGCATATGTATTGACCCGGTTTCTGCCTAAGTGTATGGAGGGCTTCTTTCTTTTCACCCTTTATCCTTACATTTCTTTTTCATTCTTCAACCCCTTCAATGCTTACCGAGACTTCATAACTAACACCTTGTTGGGTTTGTTCCAGTGTTAGCTCCATCTCAGTCGGCATTATTCCCCTCACTTTTTTCCTTTTTATCATCCTAACGGACTTCTACATTAACTAGTGGATATCCCTGGGTAGAACCCTCGGTTTGGCTGGATAATGGATTTGAATACCTATCCTAACCACCTTATAACTCCATATAAATATGTACATGGTCGGGTCTTTTAGGATATTCCATCACATTACAAAAATAAACATCATTGAAAAATTCATTCAAAGTGTTTGAATTAAATATCAAAAGTTTACACTTTGATTGTTTTTAATCATCACTAAACGCTCCCCCTTAACATGTGCCATCGTAAGCGTAGAACATGTAGTGTGGAGTGCATCGAGTCATTTTAATTGAATTATTCTGTCCAATATAAATTAAGTCAGTTAATCACATTTTCTCCACCTTATCCAAATGTTTAATCCTTGATATTTTGTTTATCAATTTATTAATCGTGCGGGGACAAATGATTTATTTAGCAAGGGAATCATATGATTGCTCCCTTCACTTTGAGGATTATCAGATAGTGCTGACTACAATAATTTGAAATTTTTTAAAATTTCTAAGAAATTCTTGATACATTTTATACTGAGCACTCCTTAATATCACCATAAGTCTACACTACATACAATCACAAGATTATCATGTACGAGGTTTGACCTGATTGATGAGAACATCATATGATAGAATCATATGGTTCTTTTGTCGCAGCCGTAGGTCTCCTTCGTACAATCTCCCACCAACGAACTTTCTAAGCTCCTTATTAACCTTCTTTCTTTCAAGAAGTTGTCAATCTGATCTTTCTCTGTCCAAAACACTCTTTAGATTGCTTCAACTTTCTTGCCAAGTTTCACAAGTCTTTTGCTTTAAACTTTGAGTATGAAAACAGCATTCAGATAAATATGTAATTGAGCTCGTTGAGGTTGGTGCTGTCGTGTTGATGTTGTCTTAGCTTCCTCTTAAACTAACAATCCTTCTCTTGAGTAGATTCCTTTTTTTTTTAAAACTTTCTTGCAAGACGCATCAAGCAGTCTTGATGTATAAAGCCCAGATATCCGAAGTACACAATTAACCCTTTCAAGAACTTGATACCGCAACACCAAAGACAATTAAGTCCCGGATGAGTGCGTTTCTCTCTTCAGGATAGTCATGAGACTAATTGTAACACAAAGTCAAAAGTCCTTAAGTTATAATTATTTCCTCTAAGTAGAAGAAATGATAGACTAAGTCAACTAAGTCCCAAATGTACTCATTTCTTTCTGCAGAATACTGACTAATCTTAAGGAATCATCATACTTATGTGTACCTATATTATCAAATATTTCTACTTCTTTAAGAATAAGTTTAGGGATTACCATTTAAGGACAGCTTAATTGAATCAGACCGATACGTTTCTCTCGTTTTAAATAAATTATACTTTAACACTTACCCTGGGACTCAAATGATGCATATGGCTCATGACTGAGGGGACTGTCTCTTCCACCATGTGATTGAAAATAGTGCACCCAAAAGATTTGGAATCCAACCTAAAATCAAAGACGCTAACCTCAAAAGATAAAGAAGCTAACCTCAAGAGAAGGCCATGGACACTATCAAGTATACATCTACTCCTTCCCCCTTGCTGGTTTCGACACGTCGGAATCAACAAAACTTTGTATGCACACATACTCGAGATCGTGTTTTAAGAATATATAAGCTTATATCTATCACGTGAGGATCAACTTCAAGGCTTTTTAAAACTATGAACGTATTTCCAAGTATTCCTAAGTCTTTTAAAAATCTATAAGGTGTGGCAATTTGATCGAATTTAGTTTAAAGCCTGGAATGCAACTAGTTTCAAATCATAAATAAGTCCATAAGATTTAAACGAATGAAATTCTTAAAGCTTGTGTTGTTAAATTCCATTAACTCTCCTTAAATTATGATCCATCATTATTTAAAACTTTATCCGTTTATGTGACTTATTTTGAAAGACCGTTTTAAAAGATTATTGGATGACACTTTCTCCCCCTCAAATAATGACCCGTTTTCTATTTAAAGAGCTATTGTCATTGTTTGACTGGTCGAATTGTCTTTGAAAATATTTTTGTGATTACTGAAAACACTGATTCATTATGAAGACAACTTTTTTCCAATAAAATAAGAATTTCTTCTTATTTTGACACATAAGCGCATAACACGTACACTTATGGTACTATAGGAAGCATGGGTTGTGTCGCAAAGTAAACACAAGCCTTTGCATGGTCATAAAGTAGACCCATGCCGAGAATAATTCCCGGTTGAGAGGAACAAACTGTCCCTTTTTTTAGGGGACGGACATGTTTTCCTCAGTGTGAAAAAACGGGCTACTATCTGAAATAATGCAATCCATATGGCATGTTTGAAAACATTAGACTAAATTCTGCTCGAACTTCATTTACAGGCTCGTATCATTATTGAAGGACATTTCTATAATACCGTAAATTTTTTCGATTTTAGAAGACATACCATTTGAAAATTCTTTTGTATTATTCTCATTTTTTATTTTGTATTTGATTTGAAAATTTTATATAAAAGAAAAATATTTTTGGTTTTTCAGAGTTTATTATATACATATTGATAAAAGGATATTCGAATAGGTACCCCCTACTATTCGTCAACGTCATCTGCCAACTTTTTCAGAGTCTCCGGCGTAAAACTTACCATACCTAGCTTGTTGATTAGAAATTCAATTCTTTCTCGGCCAAGAGCTTTAGTGAAGATGTCCGCCAATTGATACTCCGTATTGACAAAGTAAAGTTTGATCACACCATTTTCAACATGCTCCTTGATGAAGTGAAATCTGATGTCTATATGCTTGGATCTGGAATGTTGAACGTTGTTGCAGCATAAGGCAATAGCGCTTTTGTTATCACAGTACATTAGAATTTTATTGAATCCAAAGCCATAGTCGGTAAGTTGTGATCTCATCCAAAGGACTTGAGCACAACAACCGGACAAAAGCACATATCAGCTCCATACTGGATATCGCGTGCTTTTCTGCCTTTTCGACGACCAGTCACAAGTTCTATACCCCAAAAGTTGTATACTACCAGATGTGCTACGACGTGTATCTTGACAACCAGCATGATCCGCATCTGCAAATGCTGTTAGTGCAATGGAAGAATCCTTCGGATACCAAAGTCCCCGATGTACGGTTCCTTTTAGATACCGAAAGATCCTTTTTACCGCATTTAAGTGCTTTTCGGTAGGCCGAGCCTGATACCGGGCACACATGCATATAGCAAATTGTAGGTCAGGTCTACTGGCTGTAAGATAAAGGAGGGTGCCAATCATACCACGATAGTGTGACGGATCTACAGCTTTCCCTTCTTTATCCTCATCCAGTTTGGATTTCTCTACCATGGGAGTATCCACTGGGTCACAAGATTCAAAACCATATTTCTTTAGTGATTCAAGAGCGATTTAGATTGGTTTATGAAGATGCCTCTAGGGACTTTGTGAACCATGACCCCCCCAATCTGTAGTCTAAGAAAAATGAGATTTTACCATCATCGCCCCTTTGAATTTGAAAACATGATTTTAGCAATAGATCACAAGTTCAGAGTAGATGCAGCAAAGATAAATGTCATCGACATATATTATGTACCAGTAGTAGTTCCTTACCTTATCTACGGATGACCAAAGTAGGATCCACTTAGCCTTTTGAGAAGTCATTGGATATCAGGAATGAAGACAACATATCATACTACCAGCGTGGAGCTTGTTTCAACCCATAAAGAGCTTTCTTGAGCTTGTACACGTAGTTAGGTTTGTCTGGATCCACAAATCCATCCGGTTGGCTAACATAAACCTCTTCCCGTAGATTACCATTCAGAAACACAGTCTTCACATCCATTTGATAGACGACCATGTTCATATGAGCAGCAAACGCTAGAAAAATTCGTATAGCCTCTAATCTTGCAACCGGAGCGAAGGACTCTTCAAAATCAATTCCCTCTTCTTGACGATAACCACGAGCGACCAACCGAGCCTTGTTTTTTAGAATACCTCCTAACTCATCAAGCTTAACCTTATAGATCCACTTAAGAGTGATGACAAATGCTTTATCAGGAGGAGGAACAAGTTCCCAAACTTCAAGACGTTCAAATTCATGAAGTTCCTCTTGCATAGCTTCAATCCAACATGCTTGAGTTAATGCGTCTTTGTAGTTCTTAGGTTCGACTGATGTGAGAAAGGCATCATAGTAGCAGAATAAGGCTTGTTCATGGAGTTGTAGTCGTGTGGAAACTGGTCTGTCGAGATCACCGATTATATTCTCAAGTGGGTGATTCTTAGTCCATTTGCTATTGTGTTCAGAAACTTGGTGATCAGGAGGCACAATTGTATGAATAACATCCGATGATGAGGATTGATCAGAAGCAACTTCTGGAATTGGAATACCAAAGTACGGATCATGACCCATATGTGCGACTTCAATATCATGATTATCTTCTTCAACATTATGAGAAATGATAGGAGTTTGAGTTTCTTGTGTTGTATGAGAGTTACTTGGTGATGGTGCATCTTGATCAACTGTAGTTGAGGAAGGTGAGCCAGTTAATACAGCATGTGCAGGTGCAACTACTTCAGGAATAGGAGCAATGACTTCTGGTGCTTGTAAATCAACATAAGGTGGGGGATTAAGTGACTCATCAAACATTGGTTGAAACAACAAATCCCAGTCAGATCTCGAAGGTGGTACAAATGGTGTTGAAGGAGGAGGGTTTGGCACGAGTCCTGAACTGATTGTTACAGGAGTCATATCATGAAGTGCGGGTCCTGAACTGCTGTGTTCAGAAGCCATCGCGGTCAGCTCATCAAAGTCAACATGAATGGTTTCAATTATTCGTTTGGTACGTCTGTTGTAAATCTGAAATGCTTTCTTCGTGGGTTCATAGCCAATGAAAATACTAATGTCATCCTTTGGTTGTAACTTGCCCAAATTCTCGCAATCATTCGTTGGGTAGCAGAGTGCACCAAACACATGTAGATACGATAGATCGGGAGGTTTGTCGTGTAAAAGCTCGTATGGTGTTTTACCGTGACGACGACGTATCATGGAACGATTTTGGGTATAACAGGCTGTGGCAACCGCTTCGGCCCATAGAAATAAAGGAGCTTTTGCATAAATTAACATAGTGCGGGCTGCTTCAATTAGCGTACGATTTCGTCTTTCAACAACACCGTTTTGCTGTGGAGAGCGTGCAACTGATGTTTCATGAGAGATGCCAACCTTCTCATAATATTCACGCAATGTCTGATTAACAAACTCAGTTCCATTATCTGTTTTGATGCGACGGACGGTTTCCTTAAGCCGTACTTGGATCATCTTCAAAAAATTAATAATAAAAGCTGGAGCTTCGTCTTTTGATCGCAAAAATTTTACCCATGTAAATCGAGAGTAGTCGTCGACAATAACGAGGATGTACTTCTTTCCATTGACACTCGCGACACGCATTGGCCCACACAGATCCATATGCAACAGATAGAGTTTTTCTTGATTGGTGTCCTCAGATTTGGGTTTGTGGGGTTTCTTTGAACTTTTGCCTAATGCACATGCAGAACATAAGTGATCCTTTTCAAACTTGAGCTTAGGGAGACCTCGGACAAGTCCATGTCTTGCAAGATGATTAATAGCACCAAAGTTCAAGTGAGATAGACGACGATGCCATAACCAAGACATGGTTTTAGAAGCCTTTGACAATAGAGTGTATAAAGATTATCCCCTCGAGATCCCATCAATAAATCAACACCTTCTAGATTGCAAATGAAGCATGTGTGTTGATGAAAAGCCACTTTGAGATTGGAATCACAGAATTGTCCCACAGAAAATAGATTATGCCCAAGTCCTTCAACGTAATAAACCCTTGAAATAGTAACATTCTCAATCTGATAGTCTCCATAACCCATTATCTTTGCAACTTGATCATTTCCGAATTTGACTGTACCCAAGAATTTACTGATGAAATTGGTGAGCTGAGAGCGATCTCCGGTCATGTGCTTCGAGCAACCAGAGTCCAAATACCAGAGGACGATTTGGACAACCTGCATTCATTAAGAGAAGTATAGATGGAAATTGGTTTTTGTGGATCCCCAGGATTTGACCTGGGTTCCTGTTTGTTAGCAACATTTGGTTTAATTACCTTAGTTTGCTAACGGACTCAGTATTCGTAAATCTTCCTAGGTTTTCCTTGAGTATACAATTTAAACCACAGGTTTAGGGTGATTCAATTCTCGAACTATTGGTTTTTCCTAGAAGGCACTATCATTATTAGTGGTAATCCTAGTTAAAGGGCACGCAATTTCCTACAATATGAAGGTCCGACCGGTAGGTCTCCAAATATATCCTATCTGGTGATAACACTTCCTCCTGTGGTTTCCCAAATATATATCTTTAGATTTACTCTGCTTTAGGTGTTAGCATAACTCTTCTTAGATTTAGCATGAAATTTCACATCATTCATAGAATTAGAAACACACAAATTATCAGAAGACATGCAATCATCACCGTTAATACAGACATAATCAGAATTATCATGTTTCTTGGAATTCTGCACAGACGCAGATCCATTAACTTTAACAGTGCCATTCCTTTTATTCAAACTAGATTTAACATTCCTAGGGTGAGCTTCTACTTTATTCTTTGAATTACTACTTGGTGTTTGCTGAATCCTATCATTCCTGGTATTGCCTGAAGGCTGTGATCCGCTAGCACTAGTAGAAAGTCTTACTCCTGTAGAATGCAACACACGCTTGTTAGAAACTATGTGTGAAGTCGAGTTTGTTTTTGTGTTTTCTGTGGATGTGAGTGATTCGGCAAACCTAACTTTCTTGTCCTTTTTCCTCTGTGTGACCTCAACTAATTGAGGACCAAAATTGTTGATGCTAGGGCAAGATCTACTTATGTGTGAAAGCAAATCCTGAATGACTTTGGTATACCTAAAGGCAGACTCTAAAAGTGAATCTTGAGGATAATTCGCTTTTACATGTTCGACTATATCCCTAAGGACCAAAGCTTCTTCCTGAGTATGCTTAATATACGAGGAGTGAGCAGTCCTTTTATTCAACAATTTGGGTGTGATTGGTTCCATATTATCCTTAGACACTTTTGGATCAACAGAGTGGGTCTCAGTAGCCTCCTTATCTAACGCTTTTCCTTTAAGTTTTCTTAACTCATTTTTTAGGGCTGCTATGACCAAACCTTGTTCCTGAAGTTTTGCATTTAAATCAGAAATTTCCCCAGACTTTATATTGACTTGGATTTTTATGCATTCTTTTATGTCATATGGTCATATATATCATGGAAAAATAAATGTAAAAGTATGTTAACCTATGGATTAAGTATAAACATGTTTAGGTTAAATTAGGGTTTTATAAGGTTACTTAATCTTCACATGTGAAAATAATAGAAAGTAAATTGTTAAACTTGTTAATCATGGACAAATGGAAAATATATGGACTAATGGACATTAATATAAGTATCACATATGTTACATATAGTTATTAGGGTTTTTAAAGTAAACTACTAAATTAAAATATGCCATAAAACAAGTTTTAAACACATTTTGGAAAAATAATATCTTAGGGGCTGTTTTGTAATTCGAAATTTCATATATGTTTTATGATGTTATAAAATACTACATGTCACAAGGATCGATGGGTCATAAAGAACTCGAAAAACCGATTAATAACGAAGAAGATACGCCATTTACAAATTACGATCAGTTAATACTTTTATAAAAAACAAATTTTATAAAAAAGTAATATTCATTTCAGAAATTATACTTTATAAACATCAATAATATGATAAAACTTTTAATTACGAGAACGTGTTCGAAAGAATCACTAAAAACGGAGCTATAACGAATAAGATACGGCTAAAACGGGTTTTACGTTAATTAAAACTAAAAACGAGTAAAATAGCTGTCGTGAACAGTAAAAAAACACTATTCATCGCAGAATACTCAAAACTTGAAAATATTTTTATTTTGATCACTCGCTCTTATACGAGACGTGGGCGTAAGAACGCGAGCAAGACTTAAATACGACCAAATTAGGTCTTTTTATGAAAAGTTATTTATTTATACGTTTCCCTTTATAATTATTATTTTACTAAATACGATAGTCGGTGTTTGTATATAAGAGAATATTACGTGGTTTTCAAAGTGCTATAATACTAGGGAGTTTCATAATGAGCCTCTTCGATAGCGTTTCGACGAGTTGTTGGAATTTACGATTAAGTGTCTTTACTCCTCGTAGTCAATGTCATGACCTCTGATTTATGATAGCTCGAACGATAGTACGATGTAACAACTATAGGATTATTTAACGTTATTAATCGAAGTACATGGTACTTATACGACCTTAATTTAAATAGGTTGCATCAAACGTTTTGGTGACATTTTATCTGTGATACTTCGACTATCAGTATCAAGGGTGGTGTGGGAGTTCATAACGCCCCCTTTTTACTACTTTATTGTTTTACAAATCTAAGGGTGAATTACATTGCTTTATTTTACTTGGACACAAAGTGTATTCTATAGTGTTTTCAAAGTGTTTTAAAGTATGCTATCCTGATTACATGTCTGAATTATTATTGCTAAGTTACCATATTGCCAATTAATTGCCCTCCTATATCATGAACAGTCAATTGCTATTGTAGTGAGCTCGAGTGTTGTGGATAGATCTTCGGACTGACAATTCCCCACATGGAATTTCTGGTCACAAGTTGACATGGTGCATTTAACATTGAAATACTTTTAGGTTGTTGGCAAGCATCCAATACATTTGCGGCACAAACTAGTTAGGCTTCGGGGTCATGAGCCTTAGTGCAATAATACAAAGTGTTGGACATGATGAATGTGTTTTCTCTTGTTACACTACCTATTTCGAACTATGGAATACGTTCATAGTCTGCTAATACTTGTTTTGGACTTTGGAATACGTACTTAGTCCACCATTATCTTTGATCTTGTGGTACACTACTGAACATATACAGATTGATTAAATCTCTACTTGGCATTTCGGAAATCAACACTTTATAATGTTGTATCGCTACTTTTCTTCTGAAATACTCTTAAATTATTTAATACTACTTTTTACTTAAACCTATGAATTCACCAACATTATTGTATACGTTTTAGCATGTATTTTCTCAGGTTATCATTTTGCTAGTGGAGCATTGGGAGCATTGGTGTAGCGTGGATATATTTTTGAAGGCTTAACAAATTAAGTACCATTTGACAAACGTTTTGACAATGTTTTCTGATACATTATAAATGGAACTTGTTGCAACTCTGATCTTTTGTTAAATAGAATGTGACCCTTTATTTAAAACGTCTATTTTAAGGTCGTTTTCTGTAACTTGTGCGTATGGACTATGAAGTAGCAACCCATAGTGGTATTCTGCTGCGTTGTTGAAATTTTGGTGGTGTTACAGATTGGTATCAGAGCTCAGGTCATAGAGAATGAGGTCGTTTTCAAAACCTAGACTATGACCATGTTTTTTAAAATTTAGAGTCTCTTCTTGTTTTATCCGATATTCGCGCGGGCATGCTCCTTGATCCCTTATAAGCTCTCTTCTGCATCTTTACTACTATTACGTGTATAAGTAGTATATAACACTTGTTTATGATTTGCTCTCTTACGTCTATCTTATGACATCTTACTATTTACCTTATATTGGTTCGTTATATAAATATTAATCACTCTGATTTTCGCGTACTTTCTGATTTCTCATTTACTCCCTTGAGCGTCAATTCTGGTATTATATAAGGATACCTATACATATGTGCTTTCTTGATTTCTTACGATTAACTTCGATCATTTACGCAACTTTACTTTATTCCCTTTTGATGATATCGAAAATTTGGCATATTTTTTAAATTCCACTAGTTACTTTACCATTCGACTCCAAGTTGGAACACTCTTCTTATTATTTTGAATCACATATGTTGTTTCGTAATCCATCATTTTGAAGTCTTCCAGTTCATGGGAGTACAACAATTAACTTGTCACCTCATACGTGTCACCTTGGAACACCTACCTTTAGAACACGACTCTTTACGTCCATTTTGTTGATTGAGTAATTCTTTATGTTCATTTTCTTTGACTGCTTCTGCGTTTGTTCGGATATTCTTTATACTTGCTATGATCTATCGCTTTACAAACAATCTCGATGTCAACCTATAAACTATTTTGCTATTATTTTGTTGTCACCCTGTGAACTATTTCACGTTCACATTATTGACTATTTCATTTCGTTATAAAACTATTTGATACATTTCATACATCACACTATTTTGACGAAAATGAGCATTTCATCATTGGTCCTCAAATATACATAGCCTAATCACCTATGTATATTTGGTGCATAGACTGATTACCTATGCATTCAGGAAAGACCATGTCATGCTGAGAGTAGTCACCTTAAAACCTACACCTCTTCATCAACACAATTCCGGAAGAAATATCTGCATCTCTTCTCTGAACCCGTACCTTCGTCAAGTGTCACAACTTAAGCCTTGAGGACAAGGCTCATTTAACGGGGAAGGACTGTAACATTCCGTATTTTCAGGTCATTTACAATACTATTTAATTTCACTATTTATTTTTTTTCTCGTACGCGTTCACTTTTAATTTTAATCGTTAAGCTAAATCGCGTAGACTGAAAATGATCATACAATCAACAGAGGCAAGAATCATTCTTCCATGAGGTCTATTCAACATATACAGTTCCATTCGGCTCTTCCAAGAATCATACAAGTGTTTTTCAAGCATTGGTGGTTTGTTGTCTCCTCCTGAAAGAAGTGACTTATCGACAAGAGATCGTCATTTGCGGTATCAAAAAGATTACAAAGTGGATCGATCGTGGTAGAAAGACATTTATGTTTGGAGTTATGTGATTGTTGGAGTCTGAAAATGAAACTACACGGGGATTTTACAATTCTTGACAAAACCGGGAAAAACAAGTTATTGTTTCACGGGATTTTACAAGTCAAAGAAATAAACTGTATACTTTAAAAACTTTGAGATAAATGTTCTTAAATGGAATTGACTAGTTTGGTTGACAAAGAAATGCCTAGATCGTTGTCATGTTCGGTGACAAGGGACAAACTTGTTTGGTCTACTTGTTTCGGTTGAAAAGAGTTAAACTAGCATCGGTTCGAAGGCTGGTTCGGGCTATGCTTGTTCCGTTTATCTATTCGGATTTGTCAAACAATACTGCTAGTTCGCTATGCTTGTTCGGAGTATATAGTCGGGGTTGTCAAACAACTAAGCTAGTTCGGCTCTGCTTGTTCGGTTAACTAGTTCGGTTCCAACAGACAACAAACTAGTTCGGTTCTTGAAACAGACAACACGTTCGGATTTTGTCAAAAAATAACTAGATCGGGCCATTACTTGTTCGTAATTTATAACATCGTTCGGTTCCAACTACTACGAGAACTTAAATTTTCAAAAACTCAAAAAGACACATTTTTGAATGGTTTTTAAGCAAAAATTCTTGAACAACTAGTGTTACTAAACCGTATAGGAACAATAAAAATGAAAACGTTAAGGTGTTTAGCCAAAAAATTTGAATCAAGATTTTTTGTTCTTTATAAAGATTTTTGAACACAAATCACAATGACAAACACAAAAACTAAAACACACCACTCCATGGCTTCGTGATACCAAATGAGAGAAACATGTAATCTAATGATCTACCAAGAACAAGAGAGAGAGATATGGGTGTGATGCTTTAGTGAGAGAAGTATAATGAATGGGATGAAGTGTTATTACTATGTGGAAAATGGAAAAAATGAAAACAACCAACCCCTCTCCAAGGCTAGAAGAGGGCTTATATAGTTACATGATGGCCGACCCATGGGCTATGATGGGCTTCCCATGGGCCTTGGGCCGGATTAGCTTCTATACTTAACATGACACAATCTATGAGCTAAGACCCATTACAACTTGGAAGTGACCGACACTTTTTGTGTTTCCAACAAGTTCAACATCAAGATTTAAATAAACATATGTACTAATGTTCATGTAACTCAATATCTATTACCAATGTCTTTTCAATGTAGACACTATGTTTTTATTTTTTCTATGTATTCAATAATTAAGTATTACAGTTGATAAAGACTAGTCCATTAAATTGTCTATGATCTCTTCTAAATGTACGATATCTATGACAACATTTGACGGTACATCCATTCATATCAAGCTATTGATAGATACTAGCCAAACTATTTCTCCTATATCAACTAGCTTTGCATATACAAAACAATCAAATCACACACACACACACACACACACACACACAAACACACTTTTTCTTACTACTAACAAAGTCTATGGCTGATTCTGCAAATGATGCACGTAAAACAATTGTTTCCAACCTGCAAAGGGAGCTTGAAGCCGAGGCCACACTAGGGAATACAATGTTGGGCAACTTAACTTGTTATTCTGAACAAATGCGTATCCGTGAGATACAAATTAAAATGTTGCAGAATATGCCTACAATGAGCCTTAATAGCTACGATACATGCACGTACCTAAGACCCATGAATCGGATATACGTACAACAAACAACTTAATCAGAGCAAGACAAGAATTGTTTGAGAAGCATTGCTTGGAAAGAAATAAAAAAAAAAAAGCAAACTTCCATTAACAATTACAGGGCAATATAGATTATCGAATCATGTTGTTTAACAACACCTAGCCAACCATTTGTGTTCTTGTTTGTTGTTGTTTGTTTCAAGTCAGAATAATAAGGTTGCCAATGTACTAGATCAGGTGTGGTTTTTTCTACTATGCATTGTATTCAATGGATCATATGAATCAAGATTCTTGTTTGTACGATTTATTTGAATAGCTCATCAAAGACAACAATACTAAGAAGTTTAAAGTGTAAATTATGCTTACAATGCTAAAAAAGAATTTCAAATATCATATGCTTTTTACTAAATCAGATAAGACTAATTAATGACAAGTTTATTTATCACTACAAACTTACAAGATATCATAAATGATTAGTCCATGAAAAATTTTATTCTTTAGTCAAAGTGATATGACAACTCAATGACATTGTTGTTTATGGCTAAAAAAATCGCGCGATTTATGACAAGAATTGACAAATCATACGCTTTTTCAGACATTTAATGACAGTTCACTGCAAATATATTATTGTACTGCAACTGATGAGATAACTCAACGATATTATTTTTTATCACTAAAAATATCACGTGATTTATGACAATATCTGACAAGTCATTAACTTTTTCTGACATTGATTGACAATTTCCACTAAACAAATATCATACATTATAAGCCAATATAAAGAAAGACATAACTTGGGACTCTCATACTCAAACTAAATTTTTCATTCACAATAATTATTAATTGTAATCTCTCATTTCTACCATGGCTAGAAAACCCAAAAAACTTAGGCAAATTCCTAGTAAAACTATACCAAGAAGCACTTGATGAAGAAGCTATTTGGAGGCACAAATTTTAACTGATGCAGCTTCGATTTTGCTAATAGGTTTACGGGAACGAAGGGTGTGAATTAACAATCCGATGGTTTGCCGATCACGTCCAACAAATTGACTATGGTAAGTAACGCCCCTAGTATGCATGACAAGGCAAATCATGAGAGATTGTACACTTGAAAAGAGTTAGAGATGGTGCTAAGGAGTATGAAAAGAGAAAAGATAATTGATGACGAACTACAGAGACATGTAAAAGGATTACTGCTTAACACCAGTTTGCTAACCATCTTTGTAGTTGTTTGTTGTTGTTTTAAAGTTGTTTAAATCATCTAAATAAGGTTGGCCATGTAATCTCGTGTTGTAATGCTATTAATGAATATCGTTGATTTTTAAAAAATTTAGTTATCGCGTTATACAATTGAACTGATAAAAAAAATTAAATAACCCACCTCTGACAATACATAAACAACACTTTGCAACATCAGATCTTATGCATATTAAATTATTTCCGTAACAAGTTTTGGTTCACTTTGTAGACCTCATCAAAGACAACACTACCGACCAAAAAAATTTTTAAAATTATGTCAATAGCGTAAAACGTTCTCAAAGATTGCCGATATCGTTATTTTGCAAAACTTAACTAAACCCTAATAAAAACCAAACCCTAAATTTTAAATTTTTATCAAAATGAAAAAAATAAAAAAAATAAAAAATTTAATCACCCTTCCTTTTGCGCGATCAACTTTTTTTTAACGTAACTTTCAATATGCTTGCGACACGTGTACTTCGAGTTCTCAACTCTCTATTTTGCGTGATCAACATGGTTGATATGGGAAATTGGTTGTGTCAGGGTTGGTGCAAGAAAATAGGTTTTGAAAATGGTTGTTTCGGTAATTTTCGCTATAAACTTTAATTAGGGTTTAAGTCGAATCATAAAGGGATAAAGATTAAAAGTCGTGAATTTTATTGATTATTGAATGACTACACAATAAACTCAAACCCTATATTTATAGGAGAACTAAATTTGAAAAAAAGTCTACCAAAATATTCTAGAATAAACAAAATAATGAACTAAAATATCACGACACAAATAATAGCATTACTCCAGCAATAGTATAATTACTCCAAAGTAGAGTTACTCCTAAAAAATCAGTAACATCAGTAGGTTTTGGGCGACATAGTAGAGTTACTCCAGCAATAGTAGAATTACTCCAAAGTATAGTTACTCTCAAATACAAGTAACCTTAGTTTGGTTTACTAGTGCTCTTATTCCTACTAGGAGTACCTTTACTCTTGCCACGCTCTAGGTGCTCCATATATTCATCTGCTAGCTCGTTAATTATGTCCTCATCATTCCCCCTCTCTTTAAAAGAACTCGTCCTCGAGTGCTTGTCCTCAATTACGTCCTCCGAGTGAAACTCATAAATATCTGACACATTGAAAGTCTTTGAAATACTCATAGTATTTGACAAGTCCACTACATAAGCATTATCATTAATCTTTCAAAGTATTTTGCAAACATTAACATCTGAAGTCAATTTAACGACTTGAAGGAACAATTGTCCTTAAGGAAAGGTAACTTGCCAAAGTTACCCATCGTTCTCAAATATAATGCGTTTGGTTACCCCATGTACGGGTACACCAACGAGAGTCGTCACCCCCAATAGATCTATCCATAATATTCACGTTCACTCGCAAGTGACTAATGGTTCATGATTAAGAAATATTGGCAGTGAAGGCAAACTTAGGCAATAATATATCAAGATAGCATATAGTTGAAAAAATACTTGTATATATGGTTTATAGCATGTATCTCCCCATGGATTTTGGAAAACATGTAAAGGTGGGACTATGAACTCACCTTATCAAGGTAGTTGATTGACTTGAAATTTAATTCAAATGGGAGTAAACGGCCTCGTCACGTAACTTGGGGCAATATGTCAAGTCTTAGTTCGAGTGTTTATATTTCAAACTTTATTTTTTAAAGTTTAGCGTAAATATTCATTTGGTTTATTAGTTCGTGAAAACATTGTATCACTGTTAGGGCTATCATAATCGAAACGTCATGTAGTAAACGTTTGAGGAGCTAGGATACTCTAGCAACTCTTCAAAACGTCTACCCAAATGAAACCCCTCACATAAAATTCTCTAGTAACGTGATACGTTATAGATTAAATGATAAGATTTTATCTTTTTAAGTTTCTTCAAAAGCTATCGGATGATAAATTATGTTAAATATATAACATAATTGATTTTATAGTGTTTCGATTAACGAATGATAATGACAAATGTGTCGGGCTTTAATAAAATCGAGTCTTATAATATTTAAATATATTTTTATAATTAATATAAAAATATTACATTTTATACCTTTGAGAATACAAAAATGACAATATATACCCTTGATATATATATATATTTACAAAATTAACCCTTTAATTATATTTTTAAAACATTAAACTTTTAACTTTCAAGTATGACAAAACAACCCCTGAAGTTTAACTTTAGGATAATTATATTTTCAGCCCCTCTAGTTATATGTTTTAAGCATTTACAATATATACCCCTTTGCATGAAACCATTGGCGAATTAAGTCCAAAAACTATAATATTGATATTTTTGATTTAGAAATCAATTTTGCAGGTTATAGCTTATTACTATAAGCTAAAATAAGTAACTTTTATGAGCTTATAGCTTATGAAAAGAGCTTGTGAGCTTAAAAATCCAAAACGGGTTCGTTTGGTTTAAAAAGATTAACCCGATGGGTTTAATGTTTTAAGATTAGTTTTCAAGCTAATAGAAATGATAAGTTAGCTTATTAGAATAGCTTATTAAATCAGTTTATAGCTTTTAGCTTGAAAAGTACACAAAAATGGCGTATTAGGGTTTTAGGGTGCGAATTAGGGTTTGCTTTGGTTTAGGAAAACCAAATGAATGATTTAGCTTGATCAAAGGATTAAAACAAAGTTCATACAAGATCTTAAACACAACTAGAGATTATTGAACGAGATTGAAGGCTTACTAGTACATGAAGTGATGAAAATGGGTCAAAATGGGCAAAAACAACTCGAAAACTTGGAGATGACTTCAAGAGACTTCTTTCTTCTTGTTTCTTGGCTTATACTTACTCTATACTTTCTTCTTAGTCTTCTATGGCATGGCTAGGACAGGATGTTAAGGTAGTTTGAAGTTTAGAGGTGAGTTTAAATGTGTATGTATGTTTTGGCTTGTATAAGGCTCGAAAGGACTTAGAGGCCATGTTTTCATAGAGTAAAGACCAAGGTGAGTGGACTAGGGACCAAGTAATAGTAGAGTGGTAACCAAGGAAGACTAGGATAAAGTGTTGAGAGGTGTATGGAGGTGGTGATGGTTTGAAAATCAAAGGAGGTGGCTAGGTGGTTTTCTTGGAGCTCAAGGTGACTAGTAGGTGATTCATAGAGGTGCTTGGGTGGTGACAATGTGCTAAAGGTAGCTAGCAAGTAGGTGCATCATGGTGGTGGAAGGTTGGTTACTTGGTTTAAGCTTAGTTTAGAACTAGTTAGGGTGTTTCGGGTTATTAGGGTTTTCGGGTTAGGATTTATGATTTTGGACGAGCTAGGGTTTTAGGATTAAGGAGGAAAATGTTTAAATGTTGTGCTATAAGTGTTTGTAGCTTGTGTTAAAAAGGTTGTACGAAATCTAGAAGCAAAATGGAGGGAAAATAAGCTTATTTGAATTTATGCATAGTCGAATTGTACTTTAAGCTTTAGGGAGTTGTACATTGGTTTTGGAGGGAATTAATATTCAAAAGTTATACATTGTACACTTATACACATGCCTTGTAAGCTTGAACATTCACTTTACATGTAAACATTTCATATAATTAGGGTTTTGATATAAACGTTAATGTTTGAAATCCGTTTTGTAATAACGTTTTGAAAAGTACGTTAAATAGATAACGTATGATAAAATAGAGTTTAAAACATATTGCATGACATATTATAGCGTTTACTGGCTATAAACGTTGATGAAATTGGCATAGGTAGGTTGCGTGAGCTCGTTTACTTAGGTTATGCAAGTTACGTTGCATAATAGGTGTAATAAAGCAAAAATATTCCTGTGAAAATGGTTGTACTTAATTTAATAAGTATATATTACATTAATGACAATTGCATCTAATGTAATAGATGGATAATTACATAGATGAAAATTGTGGGTTGTTATAGGTAGTCTACTATTTAAATCTTTATCAGTTAATTAAGAGCATGATTGCTGAAACATAAACGGGTCACCTACCGGTCCAACTAAGCTCATAATTCAAAGACAAAGACAAAGACAACGTTATTTGTGATCCTATTGGTCCTGTAATATAAAGCATGATATGGAGAGTTATCTCGATATCTAGATTACTTTTTAGGTATCACTAGACCCAATTGAATGATAGTATGCATATTCAAACACATAAACAAGTATGAGGTGATAAACATAATAAAACAATCAACGATTAATTAAGAAATCTATTTTAAAACAAACCAAACATTAAAATTTCATTAAGATGGCTAATACCCAAGGGTATTAGCCCACAACCATTGTAATTATACAAGCGTAATCAAACAATGAAAATCGAACGATTAAGAGAGTAAAAATTACACGATGTCTTTTATGGATTCGTGATTAATGCTTGACCTTGGTGGCTGATCTTCTCTTCTAAAATTCGTCTTTAATGAGTATGGTATAAAGAATATGATATTGCACACTGAAAACTCGTTTTTGAGTCTTGTATTTATAGTGTCTGAAAAAGACTCAATATGCCGTATCTGGCAAGGTCGATACGGCGTATTGGGCTGGATTCCTTGGAGTGCGTGCTACGTTCATAATAAATCTTTGATATCATTCCCAATTTACTTGATTTACTGTATCTTCGAATAGTTATCTTCATGGATACGGCGTATGTAGACAGCATGGATACGCCGTATTGGGAATTGGTCAAACGCGTTTTCTTGTAAACTCTTGGCTCAGATACGCCGTATCTCTTTAGTTGGATACGGCGTATTGGTAAAAATTTTAGCAATCTTCAAATGTCTTCATTTTAGCTCTAAATATGCGCCTTTTAGCTTGTCTTCACAAAACACTCCTGAATTATTGTATTTATTAACTTTAAAGCAATTAAGTACATGTTAATACAAATAATTTCTAAAAACGTTATTTATATTTTTCGACCTCTCAATGTTTTGATAATAACAAAATGTAAAAACGTTTACGATGGAAGTAACCTTTTTTAAATTACTAACCGTAAAATTCTATTTCTAAGATTAATCACTTAAGGCATGGATAAACAAATCACTTAAAACATGATTAGTGATTAAGAAAATATTTTTCTTAACCTACAATTTTACAAAAGTGTTTTATAAAATATAAAAACACAATATTTATTTATAAAAGAAATGTCTTATTAAAAATAATATATTTAAATCAGATTCCCGCCCCGCCCAATGGAAGGTTTTCTAAAAACATATAAACATCCTTCCCCACAAAAAGACAAAAAGAGGAGCGTAGTCTACGGCGGCCCCCTTATAGGCCTGGCGGCCCCCTAATATATTTGGGACCCTCGGGACCGCCGCCAGCACAACGGCTCTTTTTGTCTTTTATAAATACTGGGTCACCCCATCTGAAAAACAGAACCTCTCGCCATGAATTTTCTCAAATCTACTTTTCTCTCTTCTTTCTTTCTTTCTCAAACACATATCTTAATCACTAACATACCTTGATCTTGTTTCAAGTGATTAATTCTCTCTTCCTCCCTTCTTCTTCTAATCAAGTGCAAGAGAAGAACAATCGTATTCTTCTACATACGAATTGTTATTAAGTGATCTCCTTCTTCCTCCTCAAGATCACAAGTCTTCATTATATTAACTTTGTGTTGTTGTGTAAATTGGATTGTGTGTAGATCCAATTGTGTAAATTATGTATTTGTGATTTGGATTGTGTGTCAATCCAAGAGTATATATCTTGTGAGTATGTAAAGACTAGTGAAGTCTTAGATTGGTGCTGTCTAAGATTAGGACTCGACATCTAACTTAGTATCAAAAAAGAAAGTAAGCGACGTGTAAACGGTTTTCTTCGCCTAAAGGGAGCTTGTTGACATAGTGAAATCTCGAGTGGAGTGCTTGGGGAGTGGAGTAGGAACGAAGAGGTGCTTCGTAGCCGAACCACTATAAATCTTGGTATCGTGGTTTATCGTTTTCTTTCTCTACACTACTATATTGTTATATGTTTGCTTAGTTTATTACACTAGATAGTTTAGTTGTGATTCATATTGTTGGATTGATTGACATACAACTCGAATCAAAGCATTTTATAAGCAAAGTTTAATCGGTCAAATTAACCGGTAAACTATTCAACCCCCCATTCTAGTTTCCTACAATTGGTTTAGAGTCAAGGTCACTCAAGATTTTTAAAATATATGTTGTTTTTATAGCTTGGATCGATCTATGGATTTCCGACAAAATATATAGAAGGGGAAATCTATCAAAGACCACCACTTTTTGAAAGTAGATAGTTTATTTATTGGAAAAAAGATTCGGAGGACATTTGTAAAATCAATATATCTGATCTTTGGCATGTTATTACCAAAATGGTGATTTTCAACCATTATTCAAAATTCGGAAACCAAACTCGATGAGGTTGTCCCTTTTGAAAAACAAACTGATGATCTCAAAAGAAGGCTTGCAAAAAATAATGAAGCCAAAATGGTTATTTACAATGCTTTGCTAGAAAAGATTAGAATGAATTTTCATGTGTAATAAGGTGCAAAAGAATTTTGGAAACTATGTTAATAAACCCATCAAGGTTATAGCCAAGTCAAGGATAATTAGATTCGACCTTTTGGTTCAACAAATGATACAATTCGTCATTTCGAAGACGGATCTATAGATAGTGCTTTTGTAGATTTAATACTATTTACTAGTCTTAAAGCATCTTGATGAAGGTTATTATAGTCAAGGACTAAGTAATGAAGTTCTTAGGGCTCTAAATACCTAACTGGAAGCAAAGGTCACAGCTCGATTGAAGAGTTTAAGGACCTTAACATCACTATCTCTTGATGAGCTCATTGAAAACCTCAAAGTCCATGAGATGATCATCAAGAAAGATTCCGAAATAGTCAAAGCAAAAGTTGAAAGGAAATCTCTTGCTTTAAAGGCTAAGAAAGAATCTAGTGATGAAGAGTGCTCAACTTCCGGGAGTGAAGATGAAGAGTACGCCTGGCGGTAAGAGACTTCAAGAAGTTCTTTAAGAGAAGAGGTAGATTCGTGAGACACCTTCGGCACGAAAAAAAGACCTTTCAAAGAAGCCGAGACGACAAAAACGGAAAAAGTGAAAGGAAGTGCTTTAAATGCGGAGATCCAAATCATCTTATTGGAGAATCTCTAAAGCCACCGAGAGACAAGAACCAAAGATCATTTGTTGGAGGTTCTTGGAGCGATAGCGGTGAAGAAGATGATGAAAAGATCCAAGATGAGACATGTCTTGTAGCTCAAGCACCAAATGAGGTATGTTCTGAATCTTCTTACTTTAGTGATGAAAACTCATCAATTGATGATTTAGCCTTAGACAATGAATATGATAAATTATGCAAAATGAGTTTAAAGATAATCACTAAGAACAAAAGGTTAAAAGCTATTAGAAATAGTCTAGAAAATGAGCTTAGAGAATTAAAAGATAAATTGTCCACACTCGAGAAAAACAAGGGAGTTGATATTGATTGTGCAAAGTGTCACACACTTAAAATTGAAAATGAAATGCTCAAAGAAGAATCCACTAGATTAAACAAATTTGAAAAAGAGTTTACCACATTGCTGAATGAAATGTTAAATAATCAAAAAACCCTCCGGTGATAAATTAGGTTTAGGGTTTAATTCATTTGAAGCATCATCTAGTGGAACTAAGAAAATAAAATTTGTAAAAGCTCAGAAAAAGACGTCTTCTGATGGAGGTCCCATAAATATGGGCGGCCCCCTTAATGTTCAGGCGGCCCCCAAAATAAATATGGGACCGCCACCAGCAACGCCTGGTTCTGAGAAAAGTGTGTCTTTTCAAAAATCTATTTTGGGTCCTAGACCAAAACACATAATTGTAAACAAATTCAAAATTCATGTGGCTGGTGACAATGAAGTCAAACAATTTTATAAACCATTGAAAAAGCTCGGAGTTGGATTTTCAAAAACCAATTTTAGATCAAAACCTCCACCTCCTAGAAGAGTCAATAATAATTATTCTCGTCCTAAAACACCGCAACCAAAAAGACATGTTGGTCGACAAAACCAACCTCATGGCTTTCCCGTTAAGTTGAACAACTTTCTACGTTTAATGTTACATACCTGGAAAATGTGTCTTCAGTTCTCACATCTAATCATTGCATCTATGCAAGGGATGTTTGGCACCAACAATCTTTCGACCCATGGATTATTAGGGACCAAATGTTTGCAGTTACATATCTTATATAAATAGACTTTGCCTTGGGAGTCGACTTGGAGCCTCAACTAATGGATCACGGATAGTAGATAGATCCAAACACACTGACGGGCAACCAAAAAAGCTCTTCTCTTCTTTTCTAAGCATACCAATGGAGGTAACGTCATTTTTTGGTAGTAATCTTCGACGGTAAAATATTGGCAAATGTCGATTTCTAATGACTCTTCAAATAGAGTATGTATAACACCGTGTTGATAATTTAGGATTTAACTCTTGCTAAGTATAGGACAAATAGTGAATAATAAGTGTAGTTAATCTTTTTAGGTACATGTTAGGATTCAGTTTTTAGTGAAGTGGCGATTTTATAGATCTCACGAGGCTTAGTATTAGTAGTCAATTTATGTAATATTATGGTTATCCTCCCCCCCACCCCTTCCCCCCACCCCCCCCCCCCTCTAACGGCCGGCTTTTAGAAAGTCCAAGGAAAGCTAATAGAATGCCCGACCTGGCCCATTCATGTATGTATATAAACCTCTTTACACTTGGAGAGGGTGTTGGTTAGTTTCATTTGTTACAATTTTCACTAAGCTCATTATCATTTTTCTTTCTCTCTCTTAGAGTACATCCAACCACTATCTCTCTCTCCATTTAAAACTCTAAGTGAATCATTCCATAACATGTGTTTAGAGATCTACAATTGGTCTCAAGAGCCTGGGGTGTGTTGTAAAGATGTTTTTGTGTGCGTTTGTTACTCATTTAGTTCGTGTAGTTGGTTGAAATTTTCAAAAAGTTTTCACTTTTTGAGGGTCTTAAAACCATAAAGATCATAACTTTCTTACTTAGTTATCTTAATATAGACTAGAAGTACAAGTAAATCTTTCAAAAAACAATAAAAAAATTCATCTTTGTGGAGCTTTTTGGTTTAAAAAGAGGGTATTTGTACAAGAATTTTGATTTCAATTTTTTCGTGTCAAAAACGTTAAAGTTTGTGTTTTTAAGGTTCTAATAGTCTTAGATAGGTAACAAGTACAAGAAAAATCGGGTAAAAACGTCAAGAAGTGTGTCTTTTTAAGATTTTTAATTTTTGAGTTTCGAAGTTAGTCAGGCGATCTATACATTCGTTTGTTCAGGCGATTTATACCTCAGTTTGTTCAGGCGATTTATACTTCAGTTTGTTCAGGCGATCTATACATTCGTTTGTTCAGGCGATTTATACTTCAGTTTGTTCAGGCGATCTATACATTCGTTTGTTCAGGCGATTTATACCTCAGTTTGTTCAGGCGATCTATACATTCGTTTGTTCAGGAGATTTATACCTCAGTTTGTTCAGGCAATCTATACATTCGTTTGTTCAGGCGATTTATACTTCGATTTCTTCAGGCGATCTATACTTCATTTTCTTCAGGCGATCTATACTTCATTTCCTTCAGGCGATTTATACAATTTTGTGTAAAGGCGATTTATACAATTTTTGTTAAGGCGATTTATACAATTTGTGTAAAGGCGATTTATACAACCTTTGTGAAGGCGATTTATACAATCTTGTGTAAAGGCAATTTATACAATTTTTGTGAAGGCGATTTATAGATTGTCATTTATAAAGGCGAATTATACATTGTTCTTCACTAGGGCAATTTATACATTTGTCCTAAGGAGATTTATACACGTTTCTTTTTGTTAAATGAATTATACGGTTGTTCTTTGATTTGTAAAATCATGTGAAGATTCGATTTCTCGGTTTTATCAAGAATTGTAAAATCCCGTGTATTCCAAAAAGACTTAAACTCATTAATCAAAACTCACTTTAACACAACAACCTCCAATCACTGTCCGATCACTTTAATCTTATCACATTGAAATGGATCCAATGATTTCACTTGGACAAAAGAATACTCTTTGTGGAGGATATGATACTCTCCGGTATGCAGGACAATCGTCCACCCATGTTGGACAAAGACCTGTATGATTCTTGGAAGAGTAGAATGGAATTATACATGCAAAATAGAGAGCACGGAAGAATGATACTTGAATCAGTTGAAAATGGTCCTCTCATTTGGCCTACGGTTGAAGAGAACGGTGTGATTAGAACAAAGAAATATGCTGAATTATCTGCTGCTGAGAAAATTCAAGCTGATTGTGATATGAAAGCGACCAATATCATCTTCCAAGATCTTCCTCGCTGATATCATCACATCGTGAATCATACAGAGTTGCTAAAGATTTATGGGAGAGAGTTCAATTACTGATGCAAGGTACATCTTTGACAAAGCAGGAAAGAGAGTGTAAGTTGTATGATGCATTTGATAAGTTTACTCACATCAAGGGGGAATCACTTCATACGTATTACTTGCGATTTACTCAGTTGATTAATGATATGAACATCTACAAGATGAAAATGGAGCAATTTCAAGTTAATACCAAGTTCTTAAATAGTCTTTTCCACTTGAATGGAGTAAGTTTTGTGACTGCTGTCAAGTTGTAAATGACTTAATACACTTAACTTTAATCAACTTCATGATATCTTAAACAACACAAACTACATTGCAAATGATAGTCCGTATGATGCGTGAACGTAATCACAGAACCATGGCATTCGTTGCAAATCAGCAGATGACACCACCTCACTTCAACCCTTATCAATCATCTTACAACAATCCACAACTTCAACAATAGTTTTCACCATCACAACATACATCAAATTCAACCCAATCCACATTACTCATCTCATTATCCATCACAAACTCAATTCAATCATTCATCCATTCCACTATCACATACATATCAGTCTCAAATAAATCATCAAACCTTAACTGTTCCACAAGTAATTCCACAGGTTGCTTATCAATCACCTCAAGCTCCTACACAACTTATTACTGAGTCACTGTTTGTAGACTCTGGTTTTGCTGTTCTTGTGTTTGCTCCTGGAGATGATCTGATTGCTTGTCTCAATAAAGCAATGGCTTTTCTAACGGCTGTAGCTTCGTAAAGGTTCCCTACTACCAATAATCAATTCAGAACCTCCTCTAATCTAAGAAACCAAGCCACTATTCAAGATGGCAGGGTTACAGTGCAACAAGTTCAGGGAAGACAAGGGCAAAGTTATTCTGGTAATACTTATAAGAGCAGTGCTACTAGTTCAAGGGGAAATACTACAAGTGGACAGGCAAGAGTTGTTAAATGCTACAACTGCCAAGGTAAAGGACATATGGCTAGTCAATGCACTCAACCTGCTGACTTTCCCAATTATTAACAAATGTCAGAACAAATGATTAATCATGTTAATAATTGGGAAAAGGCTAATAAGGAACAGAATAATGAATCAATAACCTGTAGATCCAGGAATTCCAGCAAGTCAAACTCAGACAGTCATTCCTCACAATGCTGCTTTTCAAACTGAGGATCTTGATACTTATGATTCTGATTGTGATGATCTCTCGAGTGTACAAGCGGTTCTTATGGCCAACATTTCCAACTATGGTTCTGACGTTATCTCAGAGGTACCAAATTTTGAAACCTATCTAAATGATATGGATAATCAAAGTGTGCATGCATTGCAGGATTTTGAACAATCACCAGTTATGGATTTTATACAAATAACGAGATATCTAGTGATAGCAATATCATTCCATATTCTTAATATTTGCAAGAAACACAACAGGCAACTGTTCAAGATACTAATTTGCAGGCACAACAAGATTCAATGATTTTATCTGTGATTGAACAAATTCAGAACAAAATGATTAAATCAGTTTAATTAATTGGGAAAAGGCTAAAAAGGACCAGAATAATGAAATCAATAACCGCCGTGAGCAAAGATAGATATAAGGATATGTCAAAACTTTTTGAACAACTATTAATATTGATTTAAGAAGTCGTGAAAAAATGATTGATTCTTAAATGGATGATATGATTAGAGAGAAAAAATTGCACTCAAAGAACATATTACCTCATTTGAGCCAAACCTTTCTAAAACAAATCAAAGAAAAGGAATCATGATTCAAGAACTTTTAGCAGTTTTCAAAAATGACTTCCAAAGAAAAAGAAAATCTTATATGAAAATTGAAATTTGATTTGGAAAAGAAGATTAAGGAACTTGATAATATTGTTTATAAAGTGGGTCAATCTGCTCAGACAGTGCACATGTTAACTAAGCCGCAAGCGTTTTAATACACACAAACAAGCTCTAGGTTATCAAAATCCATTTTACCTTAGGAAAGCTCAGCGGATAAAACCAACCTTTAGTATGATGGTGCTGTTTATATCCAAAACAGCATGTTGCTATGTCTGTGATTAATTGTCACACACACAGAAGAAACATTGATTTTGAAAGAAGAGAGTCGATCAAAAATGTTTTGAAAAGGCCAACGGATCCTGACGTAATATGCAAAATAAAATTTTTCTCAAAACCTATTGATTATGAAAAATTAAATAGCCTAATTGAAGATTTTGAAACACGTTTTTCTCCACAACAAGAATTATCGGTTGAACAAACTTTTGGTTTCATACGTTCAATCCTACCATTGAACCTTCTTACTCACCACCTGTCATAGTGGATGGTCCCAGTGAACTACCTAAGTGCTCTATGAATGCCAAGCCTTAAAAAGCTTAAAATTCCACCTCACCCATTTTGACTCTCTGTGGTAAAGAAGAGACTACACCTAGTGCTCTAGTAGAATGGTGATAGGGGTTTTGAACATAACAAAAGCTGTTTTTAACAATGAAATTATTCCATTTCTAAAATCTTTAAAAGACATCTTCAATGTGTTTGATAAAGATCTTCTAAATAAAATAACAGAAGTACAAACAGTTTTTGATCAAATGGAAGCGTCTGTTCAACAGTTTTCAGTTGATAAAAAATGTTTGGAAATTGCTAAGAAAGAAATTCTTTTGGAAAATGATCGACTCTTACAAAAAGTCAATGTCTCAAGATGTTCTGATAACTTGAATGAATTCTATGTCTTTGAATAATGATTCTGTGAATGTGAAAATGAAAAAGGTAAATTCGTGTGAAAATGTTTTGAAACTTGATGCGGCGCTTTCCAAATCAAACACGCATATAATGATCTTTTGAAAAATCACTCACAACTTGAAAAACATTGTATTTCTCTTGAAGTGTCAATGCAATTAAAACAAGAAGTTTTTCAAAACGATGAATCTTGTGTTAATCAAAATGCTGTTGAAATTCAAGAATAAATTTGAGAAAAATCAAGTGATTGAAAGCTCGCAACAAGACAAAGACACGACCATTTTTCTAAGTTGAAGGATACCCATCAAATCTTTGAAAAATAATACTAAGAAAAAGAATGTTAATCATGATAATTGTGATCTTGAGCTCATAAATAAAGAATTAGAGAATAGTGTGGTAAAATTACTTTCAGAAAACGAGCATCTTTGTAATGAAATTAATAATGTGAAACAGGTTTTTAAAGATCAGTTTGACTCAATCAAACGGATACGTGTTCGTCATAAAGAACAAAGTGACTCTTTAATTAACAAACTGAACTTAAAATCTGTGGAAAATAAGGATTTAAAAGCTCAAATTCAAAACAAGGTTTTTGTGATAACATCATTGAAAAATGATTTACACAATTAAAAGGAAAAGAAGAAATCTTGTATGAAAATGTTATACACACACCTTGTGTCACCACTATTGCTCCAGGCATGTTCAAGCTTGATTTTGAACCGTTGCCTCCTAGGTTATTGCAAAATAGGGAAGTTCACATAGCTATCTTAGGAACACTCAAGAACAAGCTAATATTCTTCGAGAAATAGTCAAACAAGCTAAGGTGAAACAACCTTTAGATAGCGAGTTAGTCCTTGCCTGTAAGTATGCCACAAGAATTCAGGAGTTGCTTGTATATGTTCAAGATACGTGCCCTAATGCGATAACACCTAGTGCTAAGAAGGTTACTGTCAAACCCATGAACAATGTCAAGAAAGTTAGGTTTGCTGAACCTCTCACATCCTCAAGCAACATTAAACAGGTAGAGTCTTCTAATACTTCAGATTCTAACACACCTGTGTTGTCTTCTACAGGAGTGAAGTGTTCTACTAGTAATTGCGGATCAAAGCCTCCAGGCAATAAAAAGAATGATAGGATCTCGCAAACACCAAGTAGGAACAAGAAGAATAAAGTAGAAGCCCAACCTAGGAAAGTTAATAAAATGAATCGTGTTGTTAAACCTGTTTGTGATGTTGATGTTAAGCAGTCTCTGTCAAATGCGAATTCTGATATTCTCTGTGCTACTTGTAATAAATCTATGTTTGATGGTGTTCATGATAAATGTCTTCTTGATCTTGTGCAAAATGGGAATAACCGTACTAAATCTGCTAAGAAACATAAAAAGCAAAATATTTGGAAATCTACGAGTCATGTATTCACTAAAGTAGGATTTAAGTGGAAACCAACAAGCAGAACTTTCACTATAATTGGTAACTCGTGCCCTTTAACTAGGTTCACCTCAACTAACGTAGTGCCTCCTAAGCAAACCACTTCCCACTCAGATGATATACAAAAACCAGAGTTAAAAGTCTATAGTAGGAAACCCAAAAGTGTTAAAAACATAGGTTCGAGTAAAATAGCTAAGATTGTAGAATCTAAGAATGTTAACCACTAGAAACCCAATCAAACTTGAGGATCCAATGCTACAGATATTCCATCGTCTTTTTCTCTTGTCATGACAGGTTGTCCAGATTGTACTCTGGTATCTGGACTCCGGATGTTCGAAACACATGACAAGGAATCGGACTTGACATTGGAAAATGCAATGAAAGAATCCTTCGTGGATTGAAACCAAAAGAGGAAATATTTCAAGTTATTCTGGATGCACTTGCATTCACTCTATGCTATCATGCATTCCTTATCATTACTGATGTCCCTGAAGTGTATATGCATCAATTCTGGAATTTCATATACAAGTATGACGACTTCTACATATTCAAGATTGATAAGAAGAAACGATATAAGCTTACCTTGGAAGTCTTCAGAGATATCTTTTAGATTTGCCCAAGAGTACCTGGTCGTGACTTTGATGCTCTTCCTTCTGAAGAAGACACTATATCTTTCTTAAGAGATCTCAGTCATACTGGGGTTATCAATTCACTCAATGATGTTGTTATCGATCAGATGCATCAACCATGGAGAACTTTTGCTGCTATAATCAACAGAAGCCTATCTGGAAAGACTAGTGGACTGGACAAACTTCGTCTTTCCCGAGCACAAATCCTTTGGGGAATGTACCATTAGAAGTATGTAGACTATGTAGAACTACTCTGGGAAGACTTCACCTATCAGATTGACAACAAAGTTTACAAAAAGCAAGAAAAGATGTACTACCCTCGTTTCACCAAAGTTATCATTCACCACTTCCTTATTCAAAAAAAGTCAATTTCCTGGAGAAACAGAATTGGGATGCACACCTCCAAAGATGACTACTTGATTAACACCTTAAGATTTGTTTCAAGAAAAGAAGCATCCCAGATCTATGAGCAGTTCTACCTGAATGTTTGACAAGTCCAGTGATGAAGGAAAGTAAAGCGTACATGACTTATCTTGGCTATGCTACAGGTGAGGTGCCTCCCAAGGTTGCTAGAAAATTCAAGAAAGCCTCTCCATCCAAGAAGGAAAGTGAGCTAGTCCCTGGAGATAAAGAACCTGTCAAAAAGGGCAAAAGATTGAAGACACCTGCCAAAAAGTCTGCTTCTAAGCCAACAACATGTATCGTCATCAGAGAGCCTCCCGTGGAAACAAAGTCAAAAAGAAAGGAAAAAAGAAAAGGTGGATATAGCTCATGGAAAAGGAATAGAGTTGTTGTCGGAAGTAGCTTTGTCTGAAAAAGCTCAAATGAAGGAAGTAAGAAAGAAAAGCTTAAGGGACTTTCACAAGACTCATCCTAGTGGTTCTGGTACAGTTTCTGAGAAACCACCAAGTGTTGAAAAGATCACACCTACTGTCACAAGTGAAGGAACTGATGATAAACCAGGGGTTCCCGATGTGATCAATGATGACTCTTCTAAGAGTGAATCTGAGCCTTGGGGTAATGATGAAGACAAAAGCAACAACGAACAAGAATCAAGTGATGAAAGCAGTAAGCAAGAGAATGAAAGTGAAGAGCAAGAATCGAATTCGGAGCAAGATGAAGAATCTGACGATGATGATCAAGAAGAAGAGGAGTTTGATCAAGAAAATAAATATGAAGATGATGAGATGAAAAGTGATGAAGAACAAGGAATGGATGATACTACCGACCAATTTGATGATGATGCAAATGCAAGATTAGAAGAACCCACTGAGACTGCTACAGGAATTATTCAAGGTGAGGGTAATGATGCTGAAATGACTGAAGCTCAACAAGGGAATGAAAATTTAGAGACTACTCAAGAACAAGTTGTTGAAGATGCCCATGTGACAATTTCTATTGTTCCGAAGAAGACATAAGTCCCTGTTACTAGTTCTTCTCGCTCATCCGACTTGGCATCTAAATTCTTAAATTTTTCAGATATTCCTCAAACTGATGCTGAAATAGTGTCTCCACTAGATGTTCATGTCCACCATGAAGTCCCTAGAACTCAAGTACCCACTCTCTTTACAATACCAGTTTTAGTTATCCCTGAATCATCACCGGTATTCACAAACATTCCTCAATCATCACACACCTTCACTCCCACACCAATTCAAGCAACACCCACTCCACCACCGACAATTGAAACTACAAATCCTCTATCTAATCTTCCTGACTTTGCATCAGTCTTTCGATTCAACGATAGAATCACAGCATTGGAAAAAGAAGTTGATGATCTTAAGAAAGACCCTCTACACACTCAGGTGACATCTTTAGTTGATAGTCATCTAGACACAAGGTTGGGAGAAACTAGAGAATAATTCATGAACTTCCTTTCAGAGTCTCTCACGGCAAGAATCAAAGAGCAAGTAAAAGATCAGCTGCATCAGATTCTGCCCCAGGAAGTGTCTAACTTCGCTCCACCTGTGATTGAAAAGTTGATTAAAGAATCACGTGATGAAGTTACTCTAGCGAAGGTGTCTTCTCAACCACAATCTACTTATGAGGCTGCTTCTACACTTACTGAATTTGAGTTAAAGAAGATTCTTCTCGACAAAATGGAGAAAAGTTATGCAGATGTCGATCACGCGGGGTGTCAGGACACTAGACATAGTACATCGGGAAGCGCTCAGTTCTTAGGTGGCAAATGGTAGATGGTTGTCAATAAAAATAAGCAAAAGAGCACTGCTTATTTCGAGTACAGAGGCTGAAATATATCGTCTTATTGGGTTCGTTGATCACAATCCTTTGGATGCTTCACAGCTAACAGATTATGCTTTCAATTCAATATGATCCATATGTATTGCACTGACAACAAAGAGTGCGATTGCTTTTGCTGCAAAAATGTTTATCATTTCAAGAGCTAAGCATTTGTATTCGCTACCATTTCATAAAGGAGCAAGTGGAGAATGGAATCGTGGAGCTATACTTTGTCCGGACTGAATACCAACTGGCTGATATATTTACTAAACCTTTGCCTCGAGAGAGATTTGACTTCTTGATCGATAAGCTAGGTATAAAAAGCATGTCTCCAGAAACGTTGAAACGTCTGGTAGAGGAAACAGACGAGTAATGGTGGTAACTAATATCCTGTATATATGTATATATGAAAACATAAAAATCCAAAAATATTTTCATTTTTATAAAAAAAATTCAAATACAAAAGAAAAAATTAAAAAATAAGAAAAATAAATAAAAATATGTATCTGTAGCATGTCTTTTGAAAATCGATAACATTACGGCCTTAGAAAATGTCATTTAATTAAGGATTCGGAGGCTATCAAAATGAGTTCGTAGAAGAGCAGAAGTTTCAAAAGCTTTCAAAACATGCCAAAATGGCTTGCTATTATTTCAGATAGCAACCCGATCATCATCTTCAAGGCAAGTTTGTCGTCAAAAAGACAACTTGAGCTCATAACGAGAATTAATTTTCTCGGGAATGAATTACTTTATATTCATTCAAAGGCTTGTGATTATTTGCATCACAACCCGTGCTTCTTATAATTCGTAAGTGTACGTGTCAATGCGCTTATGTGTCGAATAAGAGAAATCTTATTTTCTTGGGTGTTGATTTTCAAAATATATAATAATCATCTTTCAGATTCAACAAATCATCATTTTTCTAAGACAATTTTGAACCATCAAATAACGACTACAACTCTTTCAATAGAAAACGGGTCATTATTTGAGGGGGAGAAACTGTCAAAATCATCTTCTTCATAATTAATCATGTGAAAATCGAAAAGGTTTTAATCATATCGGGTGAAAAATTAAAGGGGAGTTGATAAATTTCAACTCAATCGGGTTTTATATGTTATATGTTTAATCTTGTTGGGGGTATTAATGCAAAATGTAAATTTGTTTCTTGATGTCTAAACTTTAAGGGCTAGTCTTGCAATTTAGGAAACTTAGTTTGCCTTAGGAAAAGTTTAAAAGAAAATTAGAAACTCCATTGAACCTCAGGGGGCATTTATTTTAAAACCCAAAAGTTTTAAACATAAACACCCCCTTCCCGTCACTTCCCTCTCGTCACACTATCAAGCTCACTTAAACCTTCATTGTTGATCTTCAAGAACTCAAGAAATCGCTCCATTCTCGTTTAGATCCTAAGGTACACACGTTTTAATGAGATAATACCCATATAAACTGACCAAACCTTAGATTTTAGCTTGAAAAACCCTAAAAACAACCTAACTTGAAGACACCTTAAAAAGTGGATGAAAAATTAAATTGATTGAGGGGTTTTGGTCTATTAGGGGTCTAGTGATTGTACCCATAACAGTTTTTAATGGGGATAATTCATTCATGAGTTTTGAACGATTCTTAATATAAAAAAAAGTAAAAGTGGGTAAAAACTTGAAAACGTTTATGGGTTTGGGTTTAAAAAGGGTTATAAAGATTGTTTGAGTGTATTTGAGTGTTTGGTTACATGCTTACATGCTAAATTTTAAAATTTATGAGTTTTCGAGTTCATGAGGCTCGAACGTGGCTTAAATCAAGATATCTATGGTTAAATTGTAATTGAAAGATGTTAGAATGATAGAATGATGCTACATGATCATGTTTGAGTGAAGTTAGATGCCGAAAAGGGTAAAAATTGCTATGAAAATGTTTTGAACATGCGATCTATACGTAAAACATTTTTCACAGGCGGCCAATACAAAAATTGCATAGGCGATCTATACACTTGTTTTATTTAGGCGATCAATACACACAGTTTTAAACAGGCGATCTATACACTTTACATAGGCAATCTATACTTGATTTTTTTTCTAAATGAATTAATCTAGTAATCTTGGTAATTCAACCTTATAACCTTATCTAAGTGTAATTTAACCTTATCTTGTCATATAGTGATTAAGTTAGGTATATTTTTCCTTAGAAATCTTAAGTGTTTACCTTGATTTCATTAGGTTGCCTATAGTCTATGTGTTATATGTGAGTGTGTGTATCCTAGTTGCATGTGTATCAGTTCTTTGCATTGTGTGCCTTTGTATCAATTTGTTGCCCTGTAATTGCTTGCCTATCCCCTGTAGTATACCCTATGCTGCATCGTTAATCTTGAATCATGATCTAGATTGTCCATCAGTGCTATATATATTTACTTGTGTATGAACTATATGTGACAACTCTTAGCAGAATCATGACATCCATCATTGCTCAACAAACCAAGCTTGATCTTGAACTTGTTCCCAAAGAGAATCGACTTGACATTGGAAAATGCAATGGAAGAATCCCTCGTGGATTGAAACCAAAAGAATAAACATTTCAAGTTGTTCTGGATGCTCTTGCACTCTCTCCATGCTATCTTGCATTTCTCATCACTACTGATGTCCCTGAAGTGTATATGCATCAATTCTAGAATTGCATATACAAGCATGACGACTACTACAGATTCAAGATTGATAAGAAGAAACGATTCAAGCTTACCTTGGAAGTCTTCAGAGATATCTTTCAGATTTGTCCAAGAGTACCTGGCCGTGACTTTGATGCTCTTCCCTCTGAAGAAGACACTTTATATTTCTTAAGAGATCTCGGTCATACTAGTGTTATCAATTCACTCAATGATGTTGTTATCGATCAGATAAATCAACCTTGGAGAACTTTTGCTGCTATTATCAACATAAGCTTTTCTGGAAAGACTAGTGGTCTTGATAAACTTCGTCTTTCCCGAGCACAAATACTTTAAGGCATGTATCATCAGAAGTATGTAGACTATGTGGAACTACTCTGGGAAGACTTTACTTATCAGATTGACAACAAAGTCTACAAAAAGCAAGAAAATATGTACTACCCTCGATTCACAAAAGTTATCATTCACCACTTTCTTATTCAAGACAAGACACTTTCCTAGAGAAACATAATTAGGATGCACACCTCCAAAGATGACTACTTGATTAGCACCTTAAGATTTGTTTCAAGAAAAAAAGCATCCCAGATATATGGAGCAGTTCTACCTGAATGTTTGACAAGTCCAGAGAGGAAGGAAAGTAAAAAAAAAGCCTTTTTTTTTTTTACCGAAAGTGACTTTTTTTTTTTTATAAAAAATCTTTGGCTATGCTACAGGTGAGGTGCTTCCCAAGGTTGCTAGAAAATTCAAGAAAGCCTATCCATCCAAAAAGGAAAGTGAGCTAGTCCTGGAGATGAAAAACCTGTCAAAAAGGGAAAAAGATTGAAGACACCTGCCAAAAAGTCTGCTTCTAAGCCAGCAACAAGTATCGTCATCAGAGAGCCTCATGTGGAAACAAAGTCCAAAAAGAAGGAAAAAGAAAAAGGCGGATGTAATCTCATGGAAAGAATAAAGCTTGCTGCCGAAGTAGCTTTGTCTTAAAAAAAGCTCAACTTGAAGGAAGTAAGAAAGAAAGCTTAAGGGACTTTCACAGACTCGTCTAAGTGGTTTCTGGTACGGTTGCTGAGAAACCACCAAGTATTTGAAATGATTCACTACCGTATTGTCATAAGTAAGGAACTGGTGATAAATCAGGGTTCTCGATGTGTGACTTTGATGACTCTTCCTGAGAGTGATCGAGTCTTGGGGTATGATGAAGACGACAGCCAACAAACGAACAAGAAATACATGTGATGAAAGCAGTAAGCAAGAGAATGAAAGTGAAGAGCAAGAATCAGATTCGGAGCAAGATGAAGAATTTGACGATGATGATCAAGAAGAAGAGGAGTTTGATCAAGAAAATGAATCTGAAGATGATGAGATGAAAAGTGATGAAGAACAAGGAATGGATGATACTACCGACCAATTTGTATGTATGATATAGTACAAGATTAAAAGAACCCATGAGATTGCCTATGAATTGTTTTTAAAGGTGAGGTAATGATGCTGAATTGACTTGAAGCGCAAAAGGGAATGAAAATTTAGAGACATAATCTAGAACAAATGATTGTTTTTGAAGATTTCCAATGTGACAATTTCTTGTGTTTTCGAAAGAAGACAGAAGTTCCCTGTTACTAGTTCTTCTCGCTCATCCGACTTGGCATCTAAAAATTCCCTAATTTTTCAGATATTCCTCAAAACCGATGCAGAAATAGTTTCTCCACTAGATGTTCATGTCCAACATGTAATCCTAGAACTCAAGCACTACTATTCTATCAGACCTATTTATGTTATCCCTGAATCATTCATCGGTTTCACAAACATTCCTCAATCAATCACACACTTCACTCCTACACTAATACAGGCTACTCCCACGCCCCCGCCTATAATTGAAATTACAAATTCCTCTATCTATTCTTCCTGATTTTCTCGATCAGTCTTTCGATTCAACGATAGAATCACAGCATTGGAAAAAGAAGTTGTTGATCTTAAGAAAACACCGAGATTGCTATGATGGTTTAAAAAAATCTTACGCTCTCGATAAAGATTTCTTCAATTCTTATGATGTATATTCATTAAAGGGGTTATTATACAAAGAAGTTACTATACTTTCCCAAAAAGTTCGCCTAAGTTACTAAACTTCCATTTTGTTCACTTAGGTTACTAAACTTATGAAACAGGACATTTGGGGTTACTCAACTTTGCAAAAATATACATAAACATCATTGAACTTGTAAAAACATGACATTTATGTTACTTAACTTACCTAAAAATATACGTCCAGGTTACTCGGATTAACATTGAAATTATGGGGGTGTATGTTTATCAAAAGTTCAGTAACCTAAGTGAACAAAATGAAAGTTGAGTAACTTAGGCGAACTTTTTGGGAAAGCATAGTAACTTCTTTGTCTATTAACCCTTCATTAAAGCGTGGCCGAAAAGACAAGGATAAAGATGAAGACCCTTCCGCTGGATCAGACCGAGGGTTAAAGAAGAGAAAGACAAGCAAAGATGCTGAACCAACCACTGGTCCGAAAAAGAAAGATTCTACGTCCGGCTCCTCCAAAGGCACCAAGTCTCAACCGAAATCTACTGGAAAGTCTGTTCAATCAGAGGAACCAGTGTTCGAGGTTACGGATTCAGACATGCCACAAGATCAGGCAGGGAATCTAGGTGATAATGAAGATGAACCAAGGGATGAGACTGCTTCTAGACGTGACTGGTTCAAGAAACCTACACCACCTCAAGAACCCACTGACCCAGACTGGAATGTTGGCAAGACTACTCAGGAAGGACCAACCCAAAATTGGTTGATGACTCTAGCAGCTTCTACTTCTACTGATAAATCGTTGAAGGACTTTGATGAATTGATGAGCACTCCAATAGACTTCTCTTCATTTGTCTTGAATGGCCTGAAAATTGATAATTTAACTCAAGAAATCTTGCTAGGACTAGCATTCAGACTACTCAAAGGCACACGATCCAATTATGTTGAATTAGAATATAATTTTGAAGAATGTTACAAGGCTCTCTCAAAAAAGCTTGATTGGGAAAATCCTGAAGGCGGTGACTATCCATTTGATCTTTCCAAACCCTTTCCTTTGATCACGCATGGAAAACGTCAAAGAGTACCATTCGAATTCTTCATCAACAATGATCTCAAGTATCTTCAAGGAGGAATTTCGACTATGACATACACGACGTCTACTACCAAGATAAAGGCAGCTAAGTATGATCTACCTGGCATTGAAGACATGGTTCCAAACATATGGAGTCCTGTTAAAGTTGCTTATGATAGATATGTGTTATGAGGTATCTCACATTGGAGACAACAACGTAAGTCCTTCTATGCATATGCAAGAGGCATACAATCAAAAGGAGATGTATATTCTACAAAGCGTATTCTGGCAGTCACTCATGTTTTAGTAACGAGGAAACATGTATACGGGTACTTGGAAGAGATTATAGTGAGAAGAGCTGATAACGCATTATACAGATTCAAGGAAGGTGACTTTTTATGACTTTGGATCAATGATATCGAGGATATGTTACTTCTTGTGGTTCAGAATCGGCTTACAAATCTATCAGGGGATGATGTTGCTGACTTCGCAATAGCCCTAAGGATGTTCACCAGAAGTCTGGTTATTCAGAAGCGAGTCGAGGATCTTTAACTTGGAGTTAAAAGTTACCAAAAGAAGATCAACGTCACCAAGTCTGACACTACAAGACTAGATCTCAAAAAAGGCACCCGTACACTCCATACAAAGACCCTCAAGGATTCATTTATGTCGAAGAATACAAGAGGAACAGGTTGATGCGCTCCGACGAACTGTACAAGTTCAGTGATGGCACGTTAACAAGACTTCTTTCTTCGCTCGAAGACATTACCAAGAATATCGACATGGAGTACTTGCCAAAGAGAAGATGGAGTAA
>BQNB010026881.1:0-58167 GCA_026074375.1 Tanacetum coccineum | reverse complement strand
AAGCTGAAAATTTGAGCTAATGACAGATATAAAGAGCAAGTATGAGAAATATAAGACCTAATGCATAGAATTTTAAAAAAAATGATAAAATGCAAGCAATAAGCACAATTAAACAGAATTAAGCTCAAATAAGCAATAGGTAAACAGAAATAAGCAGTTTATAAGCTAAAAATTAAGTTAGAAAAGTAAAGAGGTAACTTACATATTCCTTAGCTAAACAAAGGATCAAAGGCTCAAAGAGCATAATCAACAGCTCTGGCTTATCAAAGACAAGCCAGTTAAAGTCCTTGGGAGCTCTTCCAAGTTAAGCTCCCCTTCCATAAGCTCAAATTCCCATAAGCTAAGGTAATTTACCTGTTTTTAAGGTTAAAGTAGATTAAGGACTTAATTCAAACTCAACTTGAGCTTAGAGACTCAAGGAATTAATATGAGCTTATTAGTAGCTTATTTAAACAGTTTCAAAAACATTGGACAGATATGTAAGCTTAAAAAGTAAACACAGCTTATTAAACTTGATTAAGAGAAAGTTACATTTTACTAAGAAAACTGAAAATTACAAATAAGCTATTAAAATAAGCTAAATTACTCCTAGAACTAATCCTAAAACTAATGCCCCTATGTGTGTGAGCAAGGCTGCTATTTATAGTTGCTGAGAGAAGGTTCTAGGGAGCCAAAGTTTGTTAAACCTTCTCTCATCCTATCCCTTGAATCTCCTTAATCATTAATAAATCAAGCTTGGCCGTTAGATCTTTTTTTTGGTAATCACATGGATTGCCAGCGTGGCAATCCGTGTGAGACACCTTGTGCTAGTTCTGAGAGTACTTCAGAGCAAAACCCACATCTCTCTTGTGCTTCTTTGCCTTAGCCTTGATCCGTGATGTAATGGGCTTGACCAATAAGAAGTATTGATGATGAAATAACCCTTGAATTACCCACTCAATCCCTTAATTTCAAAAAGCCCTTTGTTTTGATGGTGTGGTAAAAGGTTAGGGATGGTGAATAGTATTTCCTTCTTGACGCCCAAATATTACCTGAAAACGGGTAATTTGTTTTTGAACTTTGGGTCATTTGCAAAACTAGTCCCTGTGGTTATTTATCTCAAGTTGTAGTGTAAATTATCTTTGGTAATTGACAGTATTGGTCCTTGTGGTTTTATAAAATGGAATTGGGCTAGGGTTTTGGGCTTGTGTTTTGGGCCATGGACTTATTTGGTATCCGGGTGAGGTTTTTTTTGGGTAATAAAGGCCCATTAAAGGTCCAAGGACAATTTGTGTAACTTTTGGAAAGTTGAGGGACTAATTTGGAATATTATGGGTTTTGTCTTTTGTGGTTGACTTTTGTTGACCAAAGTTGACTAACGTTTGACTAAGGGTTGATTTTTTCTGGCTTAGGCTTCCGGCTTTTGTATCTTTGGCTTCTTTTTGTACTCTTCTGATTCTCGTGTCCGTGCTTGCCCATTTTTGACTATTTTCTTATGATTTTTGATATATCCGTACCTGCACACACAAAACACAAATACAAGCATATTTTTGCTATTTTTGGTCTGTTTTGGGTTTAATTGGGTTATTTTAGGTACAAATGGATATGTGTATTTTACACTTATCAAGTTTTATTATATTTGGACACCAGTGTAAGTGTAGTTTGTTTACTCTTTTTTTAGTTATACACTTAAATTATGAGTATTTTGGTTTACTATGTTCAGAACCTCTGTTATTCAACCTGATTATTATTTATATTGTTCCAGGATTATGTATGTAAAGTCATCATTAGGAGTAAATTGAATTATTTCTGGTTTATTAAGCAAAAGTTAGATATGAAGCGTCGTATTTTGTTTCAGAGTACATGTTTTGGACCTTAGTTGGATTTAATGTTGTTTGACCATGAACCACTACTAATAGATTATATGCTACGAAGACAACATAAAGTTGATGATCAGCATCATGATATGCCCTTGATTTATTATATGGAAGGTCATAAACTACATTTTTGTCGTCGAGAGTTTTCTCTTATCACCGGTTTTCGTTTTGGAACTATAAGTTTTGACTTACATAGTTCTGGTGAGCTAAAGTTTTAGAATAGGGTATCCCCCAATAAGATAGGTTTTAGTATTACAAACTTAGATATTATTGGTGTTATTAAGGGCGAGGAGATTTTTGGCAAGCTATCTGATGATGATGCAATACGTCTTTGCCTTTTGTTAGCTCCTGAGGTAATATTTATAGGATGTTTGTTGACATTCAATGTGGATGATACCTTGTTCAGTTTAGTTGAAAATATTGAAGCATAGAATTCATTTCCTTGGGGTGAGCATTTGTGGTGTCATTTATACGATGAAATTAAGAATTTAAAAGAAAGGCATCGTAACGAGCACTATTACGGGTTGTTTAAAGATCACAACTATGTTCCCACATATACGTTGTCTGGCTTTGTGTTTGCTTTCCAGGTTAGAAATCTATTTTAAATTGATTCAATTTAATTTATGTTGACTTACATTTGATATTATATTTAGATTTGGATTCTAGAGACATTTGAAAGATGTGAAAGTTGGTGGATTAAAGACCCAAAAGTAATACCAAGAGCACTCGGTTGGTCGAAGAAGTCGTTATTTACAAGATTAGATTATCCTTACTTTTTTTAAAGGTTAATGCTAAACTCTCAAAATTTTATTATTATTAGTTTATTACATATTTGTTTTTTACAACTCACAAATTATTTCTATAATATCTTTAGGAATCAATGTTAACGTCAGATCTCTGACCTACTATAGTTGAGTACCAATCTTCATGGTGGATAGATAATAACTTATATTTTCAAGAATTCGTTCCCAGGGCTCCTCCTATCAAAGAACATCATGGTCTTTTTAAAACATATCTTTCAAAGTTAGAGAAAGCACGTAAACGTGGGAAAACAGGTTTCATGGTTTCATCGATTGGAGGAACAACTGACAATAGTGTCAGGAAAAGATGGCTTAATGATCTTGTGATTATGAAGTTAAATTTTTGTCTATTCAAATTGGAAACTATTATCATGTTATTTTTTTATTCCGAGTATATATAATATAATACTTTTGCATCTATTTGTATTTTTTTTATTTGAGTATAGATATCAATTTTCAGGTCCTTTCACATGAAAGAAGTGACAGACAGGCTAAGCTGAAGCTTACTGATGAATTCTCAAGTATGACATCTGACTTATGCGATTTACTTAATAACATGTTTGCTGATTTGATCGAGCCGGATGATCCCGATGAAAATATTGCTCAGGTAATGTTGTTAAATGTTAATATCAAGTTATTGTTTAGGATTACTTACTTTGACTTATTATATTTCTGCATTATAGGATTATCTTCGAGAAGAGGAATTGAGATTGTGTTTGGAAGGTGAAGAAAAAATGCATTGTGAACATCAAAAATTAATTGTCGAGGAGAACAGGATTAGGCTGGATGAGGCAAAAAGGTTGAGGTTGGAAGAAGATAATATGTTGCAGTTGGAGCAACAGAAGAAAAATAAATGAAAGGAGTTTATGAATTCAAATCATTGTAAAAAAATTTATTGTCTAAGTTAGCACCTGCGAAGAGGATTCAGCTTTGTTCATCTTCAGAAATGATACAACCCAAAGTTAGTTGGGTTAAGATCAAAAAATACCGTCAACAAGTTTATGATCCATGCACCGCCGAATTTCTAAAAACTATTAAACAATGGGTTGAGGTATCAAACATTTGCTACTAATATACAAATCAATATTAGATGTTATAATGTGATTTAACTAACACACTTAATATGTATTTATAGGATACTTCGCGAGTATTACAGTCTATGGACACAGTTTGGTTGAGTGATGATATTGAACATTTTCTCTGGCAATCAGGGCAGATTAAATGTAAATTTCCATGGAACGATGATTATATTATAGATAGGAATTTTTGGCTTAAGTTAGTTTGCTTAGACCCTGCAAGGAAAGTGATGTGTTTCAAAAGCTTTAAATTTATAATGACTGATAGTATCGATTTATTATAGGGAAACACACGGGTAAAAGTATAACCCACGTATGTAGTATAACTTTTAGGTAAGATCAGGTCGTTCCACAGGGATTTGAGTAGTGAAATAATCAGAAAGAAAATAGACTTTAACAATTTTAAAAGTAACTTTAACTTTTACCAATGATAATAAGGATGACTACTCAAATAGTTCAAAATAACTTCTAAGTGTTGGAAATGATTTGATATTAAAGATGGGGCATTAATTTATAAAAAGGACTTCTCGTCAGAAAACATTTTCACAAACTAACTTGTTTAACCCAAGACTTATATTTAGTTAACCAGACCAAATGTGTCACTCAAATAATTCAGCTACTAGTATATCAAAGCTTATTTGTTTATCAGTTTACAAAAGTGAATTTCTCGGCACAAACGATAAAGACCATGGACAAATCTTTAAAACCACATAGATCATAACAGGTCTTTCGACCTATACCGATATGATTATATAATTCAAGTTGATAAGCAAAACTGACAAGATAAGATATAATAGGATCGCAACATAAGCTTGAGATTAAAGAGATCAAGATCATACCAAACACTTATTCATTATCATAACATCATCGAGTAGTCATGAGAGATTTAGCCTCTCATGGCTAAGGAGTTCATAACAAAAGTAGACTTAACATAAACTTCCATTATTTCAATAACTAAGTTGACAACCGTCTTCGTTCTTGATCGTTAGATCTTTATTCTTCAAAGGTAGTGGTGTTTTTTGGTGTTTTTATGGATGAGGGACAAAAGGATTGGTGTGTGTGTGAAGAAGAAGATTTGTAGAATGAGAGAGGAGTGGGAGGAATGATTTGAAAGTGAAATTTCGTCCTCTATTTATAGGCTGAATTTGGGTGAAAAGTGCGGCGCACACAAGAAATTGTGCGGCGCACTTGGTGATTAAATGCGATAGTATTAAATGCTGATTGAAGAAGTGCGGCGCACTAGGTAATATGTGCGGCGTACTTAGTGTGTTAATGCATTTGCATTAAAGTCTTCATTTATTTCTTCTCATCAGATGGAAAGTGCGGCGCACTTAGGTATAAGTGCGGCGGTTTTCGGCTATATAGGTAAGTGCGGCGTACAATAGTGGAGTGCGGCGCACATCTTGTACTTTTAGCTTGAAATCTTTTGTCCAAGGCGGCGCACATTTGCACTTTAGAGATTAAACTTTATCTTTTCTTGTATATTGTTTTCTTTAGAATATAAATACTCGATCTTTATTGTGTTTATCCTCGGGATGTCTTCAAGTAAACCTGCAAGCAATTCATGCTATTAAGTATCGAAAGTTCATGAGAAATGATTAAATAAATATGAATAACGCCACTGAAAACATGTATAATTTGGGTTTTATCATATACTAATTCATTCGTGAATTATTATTCATTCACTCGTACTGGTGTGTTTAGCCGACAACAAAGAAAAAGGGAAAAAAGGAGTTCGAGCAGCAGTATAGGGCAACCCCTTTGGGGTTTGCCATGGCGTTCGACTGGTGGATCAATAGCATTAATTTAGCAATGTTTGTAATTATACTTCAATATTCTGTGGTTGATTTAATTATGTTATTTTGACTTATTGGATCTAACAATATGATTATTGATGTTATGATTATTTATTATGCTTTATTAATTGTTCATTTGCATTTGATTAATTGACGATCATTTTGATTATTAATTTTTGTTTTATTGTTTTAGTTGCACCTTTATTAATTTATGTAGTATGTTTTGAAATCCTTGAACTCCCTGTTAGGTTTTGATATGAGGTTGAGTGTATACGAGGTTTGAGTGATCCGCTTAACCTTTGTGCACATTATTCATTACAGGATACCAACACTTGTAGTTGTTCACCCTTTACCCATGAGGTTAGAACCCTTAGCATTAATTCCCTGGTTAGGGGTGTGAGCTAATAGGAGACCACCTATTAGATAAAATATATCTCATAATTAAAATGATCCTTAATCCTATAAACTGAGAATATGTTAATATCCTTGCGAGTCATTCACTTGTACACATAGGTTAGTTACATCTACAAAACTGGACCTAACGAATTTAGACCCCTTCTAAGGTTGTAATTAGACATTGCACATAAGATCATTAAATGCGACTATCCTTACCAGTTGTCTGTCACTATACCAATTCCCTTTTCGATAGCAAGGCTTACCACCCAAGCATCCTGCAATAATTCTACTTAAAATCCAACTACATTTCTTTATGGCTTTTGCTTTAGGTAGAAAATAACTTGATTAAACAATTAGAGATGCAACGTTCTTTGGAGTCGGACACACATAATTACCAATCATTACATATACTACGATCGGGTAACACTTCTCTTTAAGTGCGTTGTATGTCGAGGTAGTTAGGGTTTTATAAATGTAAAACCTGACATAGTTTTATTTAAAATAAATTATGCATCAGCTTGCAGCATTCCCTATGATTTTGGAGACCTTCGTGCTTGTTTTCAATCCTTCAATCATGCGGTCTCCGATCATTTTCATGATTATATCCTGGGAATCCTTAATCCTGATCATATATATCTAATTTTGTTTCCCCTTTCACACTTAGAATTTTAAGCATTTGCCTTTTTCGCCCTGAAGTGTGAGGGTGGCACCCGGCATTTTTGAACATTGAGGCCAATGTTTAGTTTTAAGTGTGGGGGGAATTCTATCGAAATTCATCACACATGTGCCTTTCTGTTTTAACCGAAATATATATTGTTTTATTTTAGTAAAAAAATGGTATAAAAATATAGAAATAAATAGGCCCGTAGGCTAGAACTAGAGAGATTTTGACTTGACCAAATATTACACTCTAGCTTTTCCCTTAACTTTCGAGACTAAGCATTTGCAAGACTTTAAAATTTTGCAAAGAACGAAAAATGATAGAGTTAAATATAAGATGGATGCTAAGCGTGGAGTAGTTGGATCTCTTTAGAACTCATACAGGTTAATTGTGGCTTTTTGCTCCCACCAGTTTAAAAAACTATAAAATAATAAATAAATAAAGTTATTTGGTTTTTGCGATTCTTAGTTTAAATCCCTTCTTAGAGATTCCTTCTAATAAAAGTAAGGTACACATCGAGGTTTTGTCAGTGTTGTGGGGAAATAGGCTACCAATTCCTGACGGTTCGCGGTCGTTGTCTAGGTAGTTAAAAGACCACAAGACTCGAAATTTGGCTTTAATAATATATAATGTGATAAACCAAAGTCGATATAAGACCATTGTTTCTTGTCTGTTCGCTTCCGATGTTGCAGTCGTTTAAAGGGTGGAGGTAACAATATTAATAATGATAATCTAAGACTGATAAAAGTTTGTTGTTTCCTGACGGTTCGCTCCCATTGATTTAGCCTTTAAAAAGGTCAAGGAAATTCCCGAGGTCGAAATAAGACAACTACTGTTTCTAGTCGGTTCGTTCCCGATGTTGTCGTTGTTTAAAGGACCGAGGGCTAATATTGCTTTGCTAATAATGATAATAAAGCAAAATTTCGACTCCGGGGTTATCTAAATAAAGCCTCCATCTCTAGACTCGTATTTGAGTTGTTTTGGATGAAATAAAAAGGATAACCCCTAAATCATGCAAAATTAGAACCTTAATGTGGACCTTATTCTCAGCATATCGTATCTTTAGGACGGGTTTTAAACTAATTATGGTTTAAACCTGTCACCTTTATAATAATAAGGCCATAATTTACTATTAAAATAGTGATCTCGTTTCACATAGTTATTAAATAAAATTCCTTAGATGATTTTTGGAATAATGAGAGCGGAAAAGCTTAGTTTAAACTTACAAATTAGGCATTTATGGTAGTGTTAGCATATAATCTTATATTTAGCTATGATTTCATTTTAAGCTTGGTTTGGGGATTGTAAAAATCAAGGATGAGGAACTCCGTTCTTAAAGCCTTTTTAAATAAATTTTTATCTTGTTTTTATCTATTATTGAATAAGTGGTTAAAACGGGGGCACTTTCGTTTCAAATAATTTTAAACTCTCTTAATGAACTTTTTCTGTTATTGTTTGATGTGAGGGGTTATTAAGTTAAGGGCGTTAAATTATTTCTTTCCGGGCTTGTATTATAAACATTGTGTGTGAGACTAGCACTGCTTAGTGTGGGGGTATTTGATGTGTGCTTAAACACACATCATTTATACCTCGGAAAACACTATAAATCGGACTAATAACCATAAAATATGTCAAGTTATATTGCAAATATGCTTGGTATGTGTTATTATGTCTTGCATGTACAAAGGATTGAAAAAAAGCAAAAACAGTAATTTTTGGGTGACTTTCGACGACGTTTTCACGTTTATTGAAATTCAAACGAACTCGAATTCCCTGATCACTCCGTTGGAAAGAGCATGAAAATGGGGTAAATACATTTTATTTGAACCTGTAGTTACTAAAAACCTAAACTGGGCCAAAAATGGGATAAATACAATTTTATATGCCATATATTATGATGCTACATAGTAGCTCAGTTGGTAAAATATGCTGTGTTAAACCCTAGACCGTGATGTCTTAAGGTTGAACTTCCCCGTTTGGATAGGCTCAGGATATTATTAGCTAGGCCCATGTGGCCCAATCTTGGTGGTGTCACGTGGCGGACATCTGGACCCGTATCCAGACACGAACCCGTAGATCATGTTTTGACCACGTTGACAGTGGTCCGGCGGTGGTTCACGGTGGGTCCACCACTGTTGACGTCGTTCGGCACCGTTTATTGGTAGCTCGGCGGTGGTCCAGTGCGGCCCAAGTATAGGTTATCGGGCCATGTGGCAACACTTAGGTGGTGCACATGGCATTCTTATCAATATAAGGAGGTGTGGCAGGTTCGTCAAATGGCGGGCTCGGATGTTGGTTCGTTTGGTTAGATTGTTAGTCGGAAGGTTTTGGAGGGATGGCTCAGTTACCGAGCCTTATGTTTACTTCCAGAGTCCATGTGGCAGCTGTGCGATTGGTAGCTTCAAGGGATAATTTGTTTGGAATCCTAGGTAGTTAGATCAATGCCCATCTTGACGGTGTAGGACCTTCATGGAAATTTCCTAAGCATACGCTCCTCACACAGTATTACACGACTACCCCCACCCTTTGGATATTTATTCACACGCAGACAGTCATTTGGAGATCATGAGGAGTAGTGTAGTTTTTAGATTTAAAATAGTTAGTTACTCAAAATTTTAGCTTATTGTAATTTTATTTTAGCTTATTGTAGCTTATTTCGCTTATTGTAATCGGATCTAGTAGTTTTTAATTGAAGATGTTTTGAAGATTTATGGCTTATTCTCATGGCTTATTCTCTCTTTTCTCTTTCTTTTCTTTGTGGCTTTTCGATATAAGCTCTCCAAATAGCTTATTTTTAAGAGTTTAATTTCTAAGCTTATTTATAAGTAAGTAGTAAGTCGAATAAGCTATTGTTAGCTTATTGAGTTTATGTTCTTATTTATTTCATAAGTTTCGATCTAAAAAGCTTATAAATAAGTTTTCGGTTGGGTTTATGTTTGAATAAGCTTTGTTTGCTTATTGTTTGTCTCTTAGCTTAATCTCAGAATTCGAATAAGCTATCATATAGCTTATTCGTTTGGATCTAAGCTCATATAATCAAATAAGCCTTGGCTTATTTCGTTTCTTTTCTAGTTTCTCTTTTGCTTATTTGGTTTTCTTATTTTGATCTTTATGAATCACCCCCAAAAATGTGTCGCAGCGGAAATGTGTCCGGGGGAGTTACTTCATAATACACAGCGCTAGATACAAGAGAACGACCTCTAAATGTATCGTTTGAAAAGTAATCTCGTTGATTTCCTTGAAATTGTTATAAGTTTGCTCCATAAGTGCATCCCAATGAAAAGCTGAAAAAACCAACCGAGATTTGATCATTTGTCATGTAAGTAGAAATCCATGAATAAAATCCTTGTCAAATTTTAGACTTCCAGTCGTCTCAAGTAGCCAAGCATCTAATTCACCTAAGAAAAACATGTTTAAAAAGTGTCAACATAAAGTTGGTGAGTTCATAGATTTGTTTAAGTATAAATGTTGAACCAAGGTTCTGTAAAGTGTGTATGACCATTTAAATCCTTAAATGTCCTTCCAAAATGTATGTATGATTTTTAGAAATCAAATAGTTGTAAAGTATGCATGACCATTTCAATCCCCAAATAGTCACAAAAATATACGTATGAACGTTGAACCGCAATTGTTCAAAGCATGTATGATATTTATATATATATATCACCAAAATGTTTCAAGTATGTATTGCCACTTTATTCAAGGCACAGTAAATATTCATGTGTGTATAAAACAATGATTACAATTACTCTAAGTTCATGAAACCGATGCACTATGTACCCATCGTAGGTGTCCCCTCCAAGAACACCCGGGCAGTAATGAAAACCATATGTACCCATCATAGGTGTCCCCTCCAAGAACATCGGGCAGTAATGAATATGTGCCCCTCGCATGAGTCACTTCTAAGAACATCGGGCAGTAATGAATATGTGTCCCTCGCAGGTGTCCCCTCCAAGAACACCCGACAGTAATGAATATGTGCCCCTCGCAGGTGTCCTCCTAAGAACACGGTCAGGTAATGGAAATATGTGCCCTCGAGGTGTACCTCCAAGAATACTACCCTGGCATTTACCTTGTAGTTATCTGTTCAATACGCTTAAAGCTATCTGGTACTCATTTCAAAACGTAAAGTATGTATTTGTGAACCAAAATATGAAGTCAAATAATGTATCCATAGCTAACTATGTAATGAGTATGCAAAAACAAATTTGTAACGATCTGTAAACAAGTTAAGTCAATATGTGAATGTAATTTGCAAACAAGAAGTTCTCACCCTAAAAATTATGTAAACCAGTAAAACATGGGGTTATAAACTCACATTGATGTTGTAGAACGATTGGCAGAATTGCACATATTAAGCACAGCACAAACAGAAACCGAAACGGCTCGACCAAGAAGTTGCGGTTTATCTTAACGGCTAAGACCCACTATCCTAGGATACTGTATTTGGGTTTTCGAAGGGTGATTTATATAAATGCACGTTGATAAGATTTAGATCTCAAGTTGTAATAGTTTGGTGGTTGGTTAAATAAAGTAAATCGAAATGTAAACGAAAAGTATGTAATATATTCTGTATATATTACATATGAAAAATGAACAAGTATATAATTCGTACTGTGAATTATATAACAAAGACGAATAATCAACTAAATAATCGAGGTATATAATACTTTGTAAATATTATATAAGAAACGTGAGAAAATAATTAGAACAACACATTTCGACACGAATTCGAAAAGTCACTAATTTACATAATAACAGTCCTCTTATAAAAGTAAGCACACGTTTTAAAGTTACGAATCATGTAACGACGTTTTCAAAGCTTTTATAAAAGTTATACTTTTATCTTCTAGTCGAAAATATTATAAAATCTTATTTTTATTTAGTACTTTTTTTTCCTTTGACGGGATTTCTATTAATAATAGAATTATAGTAAAATTACTAGGTATAAAATAATTTATAGAATTTTTGGCCTACGTTTCGTATATAAGGACTTTTCCCACTTTTACAATATCAATGTTCTTCCATTTTCATCAAAACGTGTTGCAATAGCCTCGTGTTTTAATTTTGTATATATATATATAATATATATATATATATATATATATTATTATATATATATATATATATATATATAAATTTCATATCTAATCTAAGCAAAACAATAAATATTACATTATTTAACCATTTTTAAACCACCAATATATCGGTTTTATGTTTATAAAATTTCTTTACGATATATATTTCTTAGTTGATTTTTTATATAAACCTACGGCCCTAATCTTCTTCGAAACAAACCAAACACACCAAATCTGCGTTTCTATACAACCCAACCGTAGCTGCTAAACCCAAAACGCACCCCTTCGGTGCCTACATCAAACCAAACGCACCCTATGGCTGTTTACAACCAACCAAACGCATCCTTGTCTATGTACAATAGCCAAACGCACCCTTATTCGTGTACAACAGCCAAACGCTCCTCTTTATTTATTTCTGCTAATCCCAAACAGCCCTTGCCGTCTTTCTTACTAAACCCAAACACACTGATATCTGCACATAACAACCAAACGCACCCCTTGGTTGTTTATGTTAGACAAACGCACCCTAATGGTGTTGCTATAAGAACCAAACACACCCATGGTGGTTTATACAAACAAACGCTCCTGCTACTAACCCACAACCAGACGCACCCTAACTTGGTGATGTAAAAGCCAACCGCACCCTTAGCGGTGTTGAAACAAACCACACGCACCCTTGTGGTGACTCTTGCTGCCAAACGCACCCTTGTGCTTATTTATAACAAATCCGAACGCACCCTTTTCAGTGAAACAAAACCAAACGTACACTTATATGGTGGCTGTAAGACCATGCGCACCCTTGGGAGATGGTGGTTGTGGTGGCGTTGGTGAAGTGAAGAGGGTGGTGGGGTGACGAGATGATGGTGATGGTGGCGACGGTGTGAAGGTGGTGTTGATCGTGGTGGTGTTGGCAGCGGAGGTTATGATGATGATGTCGCGATGATAATGACGGTGGTGGTGTGGGGCTGTCGTGGGGTAGCAGCTGAAGGGGGGTGGCGGCTGTGGTTACGGGGTGGTGAGGAGGGTGACGATGCTGAGGTATTGAAGATGAGGCGCGTGGCGGCGGGTGAGGTAGTAGATCGGGTAGATCGGGGATGGATCTACCAAATTATAAATTTTTGGGTGGCGGCCGACGGCGGCGGCGGTGGCCGGAAAAGATGGCAGCGGCGGTGGAACTCGCCGAAAAAAAAAAGTGTGTGTGTTTTTTTAAGTAGAGATTGAAAATATATTATATATATATATATTAAATATATCATTATATATATATTTATATTATATATATAATATATATATATATATATATATTATTATATTTTATATATATATATATATATATATATATATATATATATATATATATAAATATTTTCAAAGTTATAAATAAATGTGACAAGTCTCAATAAGTTTGGGGTTAATTTGTAAATGTTTCCTTAGGGATCAAAAGTGTAACTTTTGTAATATAACGGTTCGGGGCTCGATTAGGCCACTTAACGGATGATTTAAAATACGAAACTTGCGCCATTGTGTTTCAATTTATTTTCCTATGAAAATGAGTATTTACTTGATAGTTTTTCATAAATATTTTTATAACATTTATAAAAATATTTGCTATTTATTTGGGTAACAGGTTATGTTCTTGTCCGAAAGTAAAAAAAATACTAAATAAAAATTTTAATCCACGAAATTTTTGCGTTATCAACAAACGTTTTTGAATAAAATGTTAAATGATTTTATTTAATATTTTCATTAAATAAATTGTGATAATTAAATATAAATTTAATTAGGCACGCGCTGTGTGCAGTTTTCAAAACCTTGCACTGATATTTTAGTAATCTTCTGCTTGTTTTTCGTGTCTCAGGGCCCAAAAACTAAAAAAAGTTCCGTCGGAAATGTGATTTACATCAAAAATAGCTTGAGTCTGAGTCGTGAAACAAATGATTTAGTGGTCGTTTTTGATAAGTCAACTTAGAAATAACATATATCTTTTTCGTTTTTAAGTCGAATAAGTTAAAAATAACTTTGCACATGAGAGATATGTAATAATAAATATGATTTATTATTTAAATATGTTCCAAAAAATTAGGTTACGCGGTAATCGTTTTTATGTGGCAATAGTAGATCAAAAGTCAAAAAGTCAAGTCGGACCCGAAAAGTTAAAGGGTAAAATAGTCATTTACAATTCCGAAAATTGCCAGTTGTTACAGTACCTACCCCTTAAAGAAATCTCGTCCCGAGATTTAATTTGTGTTAACCGATTGTGTAACCAAGAAAAGATTTAAGATTTAATGAACCAGTTCTAAACAAGACGCTGATAACTTTATTTAGCAAAATTCGGTGTTTCGACACTTCTCAATGTACCAAAAAAAAATTGGCTAGGTTTGACCAGGATATTTAATCCATCAAAATAGGTATCTCAAAAATATCATTACAGATCTTATGACTGATATAACCGCGTTATAAAGAAAGTCCCTTAATAGTGAAAGCATCGAAAGAGAAAGTGTAGCCGCGTGAGTATGTATGTATAAAGTTTTAAATGTTCCAGGACGGAGTCTCGTTTCTGATATCTGTAATGTTCGATGATTAATAACGGACGAGGCTAATGGATGTAAGTACCCAACTTACTTGGCAGTACCATGATGGATCGCGGCCTAAGTCTTCTTCCTAGTGGCCCGAAATGAATAGTTTGACTATCTCTTTCGTCGATAGGTGTTTATATGGTTTAAGGGGAGTTGCATTACCTATTGGATAAAGTTGTACAAGCTGGGACCGCTCTAGGACCCAACAACAGCAACCATAACGATAATAATTATAACAAGTGGTGATGGGATGTGGAGAGTGATGATATTACAAGAAACAATATCTCCAATATAAAGTTCAACAAATAAGAGGAGCTCGCGGGAGAGCTTATGCGATAGACGGCGGAATATGATACTCAGTCGTTAGTTTGAGGATGAATCACTCCATTAGCTCAAGGGTGTAACAAGTCTGTTAGCTCCACCAACAGTTCATAATCGTAAAGATTTGTAACGACAAAAGTAATAACTTAAGAAATTGGGGGGATAAGGTCGTTCAAGGTGAGGGCCTTAAAATTTGCAGAGTGGTAGGACATTATGTCTCTAGTCCTTTCCAACGGATTTCGGTGATTATCAGGTTCGGTTCATTCTCGTTTATATCGGTAACATTAAGCCCACTCATTTATAATTCTTTATCTTCACATAAAGGAGAGTTAATTTATGTAAGTAAACAATGAGTAATTTAGGTTCGGGTGATTATTATTTCTTTTATTTAATGAAGAGGCGTCCCATCTTTCATTAAAGAGCTTATAAATCATCCTACTCTATAATTTCCGATGCATAAGCATACTCACATAACCTGCGAGGTGGTGGTTAACATGACGATGGATGTGCTCTATATGGATTATGGGACGGTGTTCCAACATCCGTCTTCAGAGACGGGGAGTAAACTATAGGTGGATCGGCTAGAGTTCAAGATATTTAATAAGTACTCGTTTAGAGTAAATAAAGTAAAGGTCTCTATGAACGAGTCAACATAGCGATTATCATATCAATCATCCTATTACAAGTCCTGCCCATACAAGACTTGTAATACTTAGATTCATACATAATCCCATGTAAACATAAATGTGACGGGTTTTGTTAACATAGCAATTATCATATCAATCCTCATATTACAAGTCCCGCCCATACAAGACTTGTAATACTTAGATTCATACATAATTCCATGTAAACAAAACTTATGACGGCTTTCGCGTAATACAATATTGTATAAAGTTATGAGAAAAAAAAATATTCTTAGAGACCATTGTTTAACTTACAATGTCTGAGAACAAAGTGAGACCATTGTGCAACTCACAATGTCTAAGAAGTAAAATGAGACCATTGTGTAACTCACAATGTCTGAGGTATAAAAGAGACCATTGTGCAACTCACAATGTCTTAAGAAATGTTCTAGTCTTTATATAATTTACTCTCATATAAATAAACGTACGATATACGCAAAAGGAATGCAAGCATATATATTATATATATGTATGTCATGTAAGCACTTAAGGTAACAAGTAACCTAAGCAAGTAAGCAAGTAGTGTGTATGCACTTTGAAAATGTTTTATGTGATGCAATGTTTGTGAAAACGGCTATAGTCTAGGGTAAAATATGCAACCTAGTTCTCTATAGCCAGTGCTCTGATACCAATCTGTAACACCCCCAAAAATGAGTCGCAGCGGAAGTAATGTCCGGGGGCGTTACTTCATAATACAACAGCACAGGATACAAGAGAACGACCTCTAAATGTGTCGTTTGAAAAATAATCTCGTTGATTTTTTTGAAATTGATATAACATTTGTCCCATAATTGCATCACCACAAAAAGCTTGAAAACAATACAACGAGGTTTGATCATTTGTATGTAAGTAGAAATCCATGAATGAAATCTTGTCAATTTAGACTCCAATGCACATCAGATAATCCAAGCATCTAATTCACCTGAGAAAAACATGCTTAAAAATGTCAACATAAAGTTGATGAGTTCACAGATTTTTGTAAATGTAAATGTTGAATTCAAAAGAGAATAATGTCTACTGCTTCACCGCAGTATAATGAAAAAATGTTTAATAACCAGTAATGTTCAACAAAGTAGTGTGGACCACAAGATTTCTAAAATATATGACTACTATAACAGATACAGTATCACATAAAATGTATTTACTGTTGCGCTAAGCTCATGACACTGAAGCTAATTTATGTAGCATATAATATGCCAAATGTATTTCTGCCCTACCGGTGTCTGACCAAGACACCAAATGAAATTGACATGATATATACCCGTTGTCCGGTACACCGGCACAGTGAGCGCTACTCACCCGGATAGGGATAATTAGTCCCAATAGATCTATTTATAACATTCACGCTTACAATATGTTATTAACAGTTCATCATGGTTGCGGGCATTGAGTGGTCTAATCGCTACTTAGGCAACACGTAAACATGAGATGATAACCAGAAATACTTGTGTCCAATGAAAAGATAACCATTGTATTTATAAACAGCTTTAAATACTTAAATCCATAAGTAGAAAGAGAGTATGACATAATTCAAGTAACCGAGTTTGTAAATGAGTATAAGTATGAGTATGTAAACAAGTTGTAATGAGCATGTATTCTCCCCCGAGATTTGTAAAGTAATGTAAAACAAGTGAAAGAGGGGCTATAAACTCACCTTGATCGAAAGCTACAGTCGAATCGATTAGTTGAAGTAGTCACGAACAATCGGCAACATGATCACGACCTATAGATGTCGCTTAATTATAATATACTCGAAGTACCATCGACGATGTGTACATCGTAGCGGCAAAATCATATATATTATTGTTAGGAATAATTGTAATACTTAGTTTCTACTAGTAGGTATGTAGTTCCTACTGGTAAAGTAGTAGTTCCTACTAGCAGGTATAAGTTTCGGCGTTTAACCAAAAATTACTATTTTTAGAAAGTTTCTATTTTAGGAAAGTTTTTAGTTTCGGGACGTTAATACCGTCCCCTATATTTATTAAGTTTCCATATTTTCAAAACGCACTAACTAGCCTTAATCGCTTAACTTCTATGTCCGTTTCGCTAAGTTTTACCAAACTTACTATTTTTAGTAACTTTAACGTTTTTCCTAAAATACGTTAACGACGTCTTTAAATGATACTAATCAATAGATATGTGGTACTATATGTTTCGCTAGTGTTTAGCGTCTTTAAATGATACTAATCAATAGGTATGTGTTACTATATGTTTTGCTAGTGTTTAGAAAGTCCAAAAATGTCCGAAAAATGTTTCAAGTTTCATTTGGCTATAACTTGGTCGTTTTAAATCCAATTTTAATGTGCGATATATGAAAAACTATCTATTCGAAACGAGCTCTTCAAAAACTACTTTTACGCCTAATGAAAACATTTTTAGGTCGACCAAAACCTCAAAACAAATTTGGGACAGCAAGCACTTTTTGTCAAAAACGCAACCAAAATCCACCCAAACTTCACAATAGTGCCTAATCTAGCCTAACCTCCATTCACAACTAATCCACAACAAAACCACACCTAAATCTAACCTAATCTCTTCATTTCTATTGTTGCAACACTCATCCCACTCTTACCTCACCAAGAACATAGTATTTAACTAGTGAAACAAATGGAACATCATTATTTATAAAATCTTGTTTTATAATCTTTCAAAAAAAATTGAAACACAACATATGGATGTATGGATCTTGAACATATAAGAAGAACATAAGGAAAACCACAAGGAAAGATTCAAGATACTTACAAGAATAAAGAACAAGTAGTGAAATCACAAGATCTATACCCCAAAATAATAGATCTAGAAAAACCCCAAATAATAACCAAACCCTAATTTGTAGATCTTGAATAAAACCCTTAAATCAAAGAACCAATGCTTCAAAACACCTTAGATGTTCTTAGAAATGAACTTGGAATGAGTGGATCTTGCTAGAAATCAAAGATATGAAAACCCTATAAGGGCTGTTTGTTGGCCGTGGACTAGAGAGAGGGAAAAGAGATATGTAAAACCCTAGTGTGTGTTATAATGAGGTATTTATAGGCCAAAGGAAGGCTTAGGGTTACATAGTTTTAAGTATTAAGTGACCAACACACACCAAAGGTGTATGTGTGTGTGGTTCGGCCGAACATAGCCACAAGGACCATTTGGTTCAAAAATTTTGATCAAGGTTCATGAATTAGGTCCTAAATTTTAAATTTCAAGTCAAATGTACAAGTCAAAGTGTGTAAACATGCATTTGTCTTGGCTTGGATGGATGAGTGTGCATGAAATGGACTTCTTCATGTGTCACTTTCATACACATGCATGGGAAGTTCAAGAAAAGATGCATTTGATTTAATTTCAAGGCTCATGCTTGCATTTGGTTTGGGTCTAGGCGTCTAATATATATCAAGAGGGAAGGGTGAACGAAAATTTTGACTTTAGAATACTAGATGGACGATAACTAAAGTATACACGAAAAGATTTCGAGTTTTCAAGGTTCCGTTAGGTCAAAAACGCGAAAAGCGCAATTTAAACGTTAAAGCGTAAAAATAAATATCGGGAGTGATCGTAAACTACGAAACACTTAGAAAAGATAAAATAACTCATATAATATCTAAACTAATGAATATCCGATGCCGGAACGCGTCCGATGACGTTTTTCAGATTTACGCGGGTTTACTTCCCGGTAAACCGCCAGATTCAAACGTAACGTATAAAAGTCAAAAATAATTGTCGGAAAAGTTTAAAATATTGACCTAAAAATCTCGGGGTGTGACATTCTTCCCCCGTTAAAGAAGCTTTGTCCTCAAAGCTTAAGACGTGGGTTCAGGATTAACGAAAAGATGAGGGTACTTTTTCTTCATTTGGTCCTCGCGCTCCCAAGTAAACTCGGGCCCTCGTCTCGAATTCCATCGGACCTTCACGATTGGAATGCGGCTTTGCTTTAGCCATTTAACTTCTCGGTCCATAATTTCAACTGGTTCCTCAATGAAATTTAGCTTGTCATCAATCTGGATTTCTTCTAACGGAATAGCTAGGGGTTCGTCTACGAAACACTTCTTCAGATTGGAAACATGAAAAGTACTATGAACTCGGCTTAACTGCTCTAGAAGTTCAAGTCGATAAGCAAGCATTCCCACTTTAGCAATAATCCTAAAAGGTCTTATATAACGAGGGTTCAGCTTCCCCCGTTTGCCAAAACGTATCACCTCTTTCCATGGCGACACTTTCAACATGACCTTGTCTCCAACCTCAAATTCTAATGGCTTACGCCTCCAATCAGCATAGCTCTTCTGCCTATCTTGGGCAGCTTGAATTCTATTTTTGATCTGAATGATCTTCTCAGTTGTTTCATGAACAATTTCCGAACTAGTGAGCTGAGCGTCTCCAACATCAGCCTAACAAATAGGTGATCTACATTTTCGGCCATAGAGAGCTTCAAACAGTGCAGCCTTGATACTAGTGTGATAACTGTTGTTGTAAGAAAACTCCACCAAAGGTAGGTGTCTATCCCAACCTTTCCTAAAATCCATCACACAAGCAGGCAACATGTCCTCTAAATTCTAGATGGTTCTTTCACTTTGACCATCAATCTGTGGATGGTAAGCCGTACTCATATCCAATTGAGTACCTAGGGCTTCGTTTAGTGATTTCTAAAAATGAGAGGTAAACTTACTGTCTCGATCAGAAATAATCGAAACTGGCACTCCATGCCTCGAGACTACTTCCTTCAAGTATTGTCTCGTCAACTTCTCCATTGAGTCGGCTTCCTTTATTGGTAAGAAATGAGCAGATTTCGTAAGTCGGTCAACAATTACCCAAATTGTATCTTGACCAGTTGATGTCTTTGGTAACTTAGTTATGAAATCCATAGTAATGTTCTCCTACTTCCATACTGGGATCACGAGTTAAACCAACAAACCGGATGGTTTTTGGCATTCGACCTTGACTTTGGCACATGTCAAACATTTACTGACATAGGTGGCAATCCCAGCCTTCATATTCGGCCACCAATACAGCTACTTTAAATCTTGGTACATCTTGTCCGATCTAGGATGTACCGAATACTTTGACTTATGTGACTCATGCATAATCAGTTCCCTTAAATTACCTCGACAAGGTATCCAACTTCTCCTATTTAAGCACAATGTTCCATCAGCACGTGGCTCTAGCTTCTTAATCATACCACACAGATCTTCTGTTCCATAATTCTTCTCCTTTCTCGCCTCAACCTGAGCTTCTAAGATCTGCACAGGGAGGTTCAGACTAATCGTCAGCTATTCCGTCTCTGCATAGTATTAAGAATACGGTATATTTTCAAATCGCTCGCTAGGAAGTAGCACCTGATAGCAGTTATCCGTATTCTGCTCTCACGCTTCACCATTGTATTGTTATAATGCTCTACTCATCTTTCCGTGCTCTCTTCCATCGTTAATCATCGCGCAACAGTCTATGCGAGAGCTCCTACAGTTTAGACAGATATCGGCTTAGTATTATAATGGTGAGGATAGCTAAATAATAATAATTATGATTTAATATTTAAATATGTGTTCGCATAGTATGATGCATGTGCTCTACGACTGGTCTAACTCTATGTTTATTAGTGGCTTGACTGGTAATAGAGAAAAGTACCCAATGTTACAAGAAAATCTATATGTAACCTGCGACCCAAAAGATATATCACGCACGCTCGCGCCATAAGCATTTAAAGTTCGAAATGCCGGATGATACCATTGTCTCCTAACCCTTAAAGAAATCTCAGTCCGAGTGTATTTTATATTTGTTGTTGTACAGATTGAGTGACCAACATACCAAAGATTTATAGATTTTAAGTATAACAGTTCTCACAGGTGCATGTGATGACTAGATAGGTCGCGAGAATATATCTGTGTATAGTATTCGGGGTTTGTGTTGGTGTTGGAGCGTTTATATGTTGTCACCAAGTACATGTGACTCACCTACAGACTATCTAATGTCATCTCCTCTCACATATGTTAATGCGTGTAATAGGCTTGATGTGCTCAGCGATATCTCTCTAGAAGTATCTCGTAAGGGCGTGTGAGATCTTGTATAGTTTCTCGGTGTTAGTTCCGTTATCATGCGTATATTAGTTGTAGTCTGAGACAATTTATCGTACTGTAAAGGTACTCTTTTGTCAGTTCATGCTCACTTCATAGTCGCGCTCTCTCAAGTACTTACATCCATATCATAGTATCGCTTGTAGGCTAATCGGCGCAGAGATGCAGTTCATGAGAAGTCATTGGGATCAGATGATCTGTTTTATCATGTACGTGATTATGCATTAGCATGTGTGAGACCTGACTGAACTCTCTCTCTACACGCATAGTGTGTGTAACTTTCTAGTAAGACTATAGTCTCAGACGTCAGTCTGCCCAGGTAGAATGACCCAGAGTAATGCTCTTCACAGAATAGATCTATATCTGGCTATTACAGACGAGACCACTATATCATCCTATGATTGTGGTGATCGTATGGTTTCATATGTATCATGGATTTATATAACTCTGTGTGAGAGAATTTATGTTATAGTAGAATTAGTATCCGATATAAACAGTTTAGATCATTAGGTTGTATGATTTGAAAATAACCACATTATGAAGAATTGAGTTATGTGTGACTCTTGAGTATTGTGAACATGAGCAAGAAATGATATCCAGCCAACAAATATAGCTGATAATTGTAGAACCTCCCCTGGCAACCTCACCGTGAAACCTCTGCCGTATTTCAGGCCCATCCCGTACCACCTCTGACCCCTACGGCCCTCCTCCGACCATCAGTCCCCCCTTATACTCCCTCCGCGCTTCGCCTAGAGGCCAGCAGCCCACTCCGATCTTGAAGTTCGTCTTCTGATATTTGCAATGTTCGATGATTTAATTTCGACGCGGCTAAATAGGATAGATGTAAGTTATCCGACTTACTTGGCGTACTTAGAAAATGTCACAAGATGGTATTGTGTCATATATTGGTCTGAAACGAATAATCTCACTCGAATTATTGTATCGACAAGTGTTTAGTTGATTGCAGGGAGGTTTGTATGCGTGATGTATAGACTAGTACAAGATTTTTTGAGACCGCTCTAGGACCCAACAATAGGACCCAAAACCCAAATACTAACAGTAACCATCGATAATGGAGTAGTATCAGGTAAACAATGATAGAATGGGAAAATAGTGAGACACCACTTTCCGTGGAACAAAACCCCATTATAATGATCAACAAATGGAAGTGGATGCTCGCGGGGAGAGTTATAGATAGGTGACGGAACATTGTACATGTCTGGTTCGATCCACAGACTGTTTGTGATCGCAGGAATTTGAAACGGTAATAAAATTACTAACTTAAGAATGAGATCTTCGCTCAAGCGAGGCTTGGGCGTTTTCGATGAGTGGAGAAGACACCATGTGTTTCAATTCTCTTTAACGATTTCGTATGATTATTGGGTAAAGTTCCATACTCGTCTCAATATTGGGATACATTAAGCCCACTCCATTTATAATTCTTTATTTACATATAAAGAAGCGGTCCAAATTTATGTAAGTAGGAAAATGATAAAACTTATGGTTCGGTTGATTTCACCTATTTATTTATTTAAATGAAGTGGCGTCCACCTCATTTCAAATAAATAGATTATAATCATCATCATACTTAATCATTTCTGATGCAATACGATACTCACATAACCTTCATGGTGATGGGATGACATGACAATTCAAGTGCTATAATAAGTATGGGCACGAGTGCTTTAAACTTCGTCTTCGGAGCGGAGAGTTAAACAATCAAGGGAAGATGACATAGCGCTCAAAAATAATTGATGAGTATACGGTTTTATAGTAAATAAGATAAATGTTTGATGAATGAGTCAAATAGCAATTATAACACAATTCCCTCCTATTACAAGTCCCGGCCATACTAGGACTTGTAATTCTTAGATTCAGGCTAAATCCATTGTAAACAGAACTGTGGACGGGTTTTGTTTAAACATAACAATTAATCTTAATCAATCCTTATATTTACAAGGTCCCGCCCACATACAAAACTTGTAATACTTAGATCAATAAACAATTCTATGTAACAAAAATTACTGACAGTTTTCGCGTAATAAATATTGTAATAACGTTATGAGAGAAAAAAAAATTCTTAGAGACCCTTTTGTTTAACTTACATATGTCTGAGAACAAAGTGAGACCTTGGGCAACTCCACAATGTCTAAGAAGTACAATGAGCCAATTGTGTAACTCAACACTGTCTAGGTATAAAAGAGACCATTGTGCACATCACAATTGTTTAAGAATGTTCAAGTCTTTATATAATTTACTCCTCTATTAATAAATGTACGGATATACCGCTCAAAAGGATATGCAGGGGGGGGGGTGGGGCCCCATAATATATATTATATATATGTATGTCATGTAAGCACTTAAGGTAACAAGTAACCTAAGCAAGTAAGCAAGTAGTGTGTATGCACTTTGAAAATGTTTTATGTGATGCAATGTTTGTGAAAACGGCTATAGTCTAGGGTAAAATATGCAACCTAGTTCTCTATAGCCAGTGCTCTGATACCAATTGTAAACCCCCAAAACAGTGTAGCAGGAAACTTATGTCGGGAGTGTTACGTCATAATACAACAGCACAAAAGATATCAAGAGAAAACGCACTCTAAATGTGTCGTTTAAAAATAATCTCGTTGATTTTTTGAAATTAAAATAAAAACATTTGTCCCATATAATTGCATCACCATGAAAAAGTCTTTGAAAACTATACAACGTGAATTTTGATGCATTTGAATGTACAGTAGAAATCAATGAATGAAAAATCCTGTCAATTTAGAATCCAATGACATCAAGTAATTCAAGACATCTAATACCTAAGAATAACATGTTAAATGTCAAATAAAGTTGGTGAGTTCATAGATTTTTGTAAATGTAAATGTCGAATTCAAAAGAGAATAATGTATACTACTTCACCGAAGTATAATGAAAAAAATGTTTAATAACCAGTAATGTTCAACAAAGTAGTGTGGACCACGAGATTTTTAAAATATTATGACTACTATAAAAGTTACAACTATCACTAAAATGTAATTTATGTTGCGCTAAGCTCATGACACTAGAAGCTAATTTATGTAGCATATATATGCCAAATGTATTTTGCCTATGTGTGTCTTTGACAAAGACACCAAATGAATTTTGACATGATATATACCCGTTGTCCGGTACGCCGCACAGTGAGCGCTACTCACATAGGGATAATTAGTCCAATAGATCTATTTATAACATTCACGCTTACAATTCGGTAATTAAAGTTCATGATGGTTTCTTGGCTTGAGTGGTTAATCGCTACTTAGGCAAATGTAAACATGAAGATTGATACAGGAATCTTTGTGTCCCAATTAAAGATAATCATTGTATTCATAAACTGCTTCTAAATACTTAAATTCATAAGTAGAAAGAGAGTATGAATAATTCAAGATAACCGAGTTTGTAAATGGGTGGGGGGGGGGGAGTGTGTAATTAGAAACGTAATGTGTATTAACAAGTTGTAAGGAGCATGTATTCTCCCCACATTGAGATTTGTAAAGTAATGTACAAAAAGTAAAAAGGAGGGGCTATAAAAAGTCACCCTGATCACGAATGCTCACAGCTCGAATCGATTAGTTGAAGTCATTCACGAACAATCGGCAACATGATTCACGATCCTCTATAGATGTCGACTTAATTATTATATAAATCGAAGTTACCATCGTCGATTGTGTTACATCCGTAGCGGCACTAAATCATTATATATTTTATATATAAACTTAATGTGGATGATGATCCACTTGGGCGACTTAAGCGCCTGAAACCCCCTCATTGAGTTATAGACATTTCCTTACGCTTTATCTTACGTTCCGTAATAGAAGACTTCTATTTTCGGCAAACCTTTTTTTATTTTAGGAACGTTACCTTTATTGGTTAATATATAACAACACCTAAGTATATTTTTAATACATAACATTTTTATTTACATTTTGCACTTATAAGACTTTATATAGTCTTCATATGTCTTTTTACATCTTTTTTACATTTTGAACCAAAATCGGACCCGTACCACGAAGCACTAAATCAGTTTTCCCGATCGGAGTAAAAAGAGATTTTTATCGGAATGACCATTCACGGTACGATTTTTAGTTTGGCCGAGACTATGAATCTCGAACAGAACTGACCAAAAGTGCCCTCTTATTAAATCTGATGCATATATAAAATTCTTATAAAAAATGCTGACTGCTGTCTTGCCAACGTTTGACACGCTAAATTCACACTTTCGTAAGTTTGACTAAAAAGTATCCTTATGCAAAAAAGTTGCTCCCGAAACAGCTTTCGTGTTTCGCGGAAGGCTTGAACGGGGACCTCAAAATGACCGAAATTGACGTTGAAAATCGGACAGCAGCTATTTTTGCTCTAAATTAGCTGTCATTTTAACATGTATTTTCCGAAAACTTAACTTTGGCTAATAACTTCTTCGTTTTTTAAGAGTTTACGGGGTGCGTTCCAAGTTACCGAACCGTTCACAAAATTACCTCTCTCAATCTTATCAAATCAAAAAATACATTTTTACAAAGCTACAGACCCGAAATAGTGCTAAATTTTGTTTTAGATCGATTATTACCAAACGTGCCAAAATTATTTTTCTGACCAATATTCGCTTACAACCTCATATTAAGTATACACGGCCTTATTGCCGATCAATCAACCTAGCACAACTAGTCTACGCAGTGTCCCTATGGATTTATCACATTTAGACAACAAAAACTAACAGAACCCAAGTAATCGAAAGATATATACAACACATGAAAGATTTGGTTGTCGACGACTCGATGACGGCTCGCGAACTCACCGTACTACACCCGAGGCCGCCGAATATCACATGCACCTTTTGGGTGTCGAGAACAAACGCAGCCTTGGGTGGTTGGGGAAGAGATGGTGCGGAGGTTTAGGTGGTAGGCGGAGGGTGGGCGTGGGTGGTAGAACGGATAGATTGGTGAAGGGGAGCATTTTTGGAGTTCGCCAAAAAATTTTTCCGGCGGCGGTGGTGGTGGCCGACGGCGGCTGGGTGGCGGCCGGCCGTGGCTGTGGTGGCCGGATTTTATGGAGGGGAAGAGTGTTTAAGTGTGTGTTATAAAAATAAAAATGAAAGAAATGGTTATAAAAAATATTATTTATAATAAAACTTTTAAAGTAACGTGACAAGTACCAACTAGTAGAGGGTGAATTGGTGTAAATCTAAATTGTAGTTTTGATAACTATTGTTAGCGGACTCGTTTTGAATCAGTTAACGGTCGATTGAGTCACGAAAATTGCGCCATTGTTTTCCAAATCATTTTTTCAATAAACAATGAGTATTTACATGATAACATTTCATAAATGTTTTTATAATATTTAATTTAAAACTTTGGTAAATTTATTGAGTACCACTGTTAAGTTTGACGAAAATATTAATTTGACTGATAACTTAAATCCACGTCAAGCCCAAGTTTGATCTTATAATTTTTTATTGGTACACTACCCATCCCAAGACAATAGCAATAACAATTTATAGTTACTACAACCTTGACCAATTTTAATATTTATATATTTTTTAATTAGAACCAATGATATATTCCTTTCATGATACCCTACTATAACTATTTTTTCTCTATTCGCATAGTTACGTCTCATCACCTGATTCAAATTTTAAAAAGATAAGAATAGTATATATTCTCAAATAGTGCTAGGAATAGTCTTGGACTTTATTATGAATGGATTAGGTATAGTATATATTCAATTTCGTGCTAGGCATATATTAGGGAATAGTATTATGAATAGTATTAAAAATAGTATATATTCTCTACAATAGTGCTAAAAATAGCACATGTAGCAAATTGTATTAGGAAGGTAACCCAACTTTTGTTATATTCTTCAATAGTGTTATCCCTTCACATGTAATTTGAAAGTCTCAGGAACCGAGCAAATGTTTAGTTTATAAATGAGAGATAAATAATAATAATTATGATTTATTATTTTAAATATGTTTTGAAATTTACAAGCTAAGCGGCAACTGTTTTTATGTGACGGTAAAAAGTTCAAATGTTAAAAAAAATTCGAACCGGACCCAAAATGTCAAAAGGTGACATAGACATTTAAAGTTTTGAAAATTGCCGGATGTTACAAAAAATCATAAGAACATTATAAGCGGGGAAATAAGCTAATCCAAACATCGTCAAATCATGTCATATAAATAAGTCATAAGCTCAATTAAGCAACCCCATAAGCCCAAAAAAAGTAATCTTACCAGCTTAACTAAAAAAAACCCAAAGTTTATAAAAAAGCACTAAAATTAACAAAACCTACCAATTTATGACAAAACCCTAATTTCAAAATTCAACTTTTTTTCATTTGTAAAAGTCATAATAATTGCTAAATTTGGAAGAAATAAGACTGACTTTTGTACAAAAAATTTGGTACCTGTTTCGGGATTTTGATTAGCTTGAATCTTCCACATCTTCTTCCTCATCTTTTTGATTGTTTCCATTAGTGAATCTACAATAACCGTTGCCCAGTGGCTATGGAATATGAGTGTTATGAGTATTGATAATGAAATATAGAGGTGTTTATCATCCAACTGGAATAATTTTGTGGGAAATTAATTAACATGGGTTTAATTCCCCATATAAAGCAAGCTTAAATTAAGCTTGATCTCCTTCTCAAAACTCTATTAAAATGACACCTGACATTTTACCTCATCCAATGGTCCTAAATAAAAGTTTGTTTTCAACAAAACCTAGTCAACACAAAATCCTCCAAATCAATATGTCTCACTAAAAATCCCCAATTCACCAACCCTAAACGAATAATCATAAATTAAATCCTAAATCATGCCGCCTAAATCGTTTTGCCTAATTTATAAATCATGTCGCTACATCATTCATAAATCAATTATCAGATAATTAACTTTGGGTATGTATCTTCTGGAGAAGAGTTATATTGGATACATTACCTTCTCGGATACCAGAGACACATCCTCACCATCTATCTCATTTGATCTAATGACTAAGATTAAAAGCTACATATAATTAAAAAATAATATAATCAAATCAAATTAATACATAAGGGCATTTAGGTCCTTTCACCTACCCTTATCCATCCCAAATCCCCAACTACCACGAGATGGTCGATCATTTTCATTGGAACAAAATACACACAAAACACACAGTACGGTGACGATCAAAGGCTCATGCCCTAGGTCTACAAAATTACATAACTAAATCTCATCGAAACGCAATAAAATCAATGAATTTAGCATCAATTTAACAATTTTCGCGGTAGTTATTGTGCAATTTGACCCGGTTTAACCTTCGATTGAACCTCTAATTCAAGGTATTTACACTCAAAGCTTCTTATAGTTTTTCTTTTATTTTAAATTTTGTTCACAAGTTATGTATACATGTTCGATTATTAAGATGTGTTGTGTACATTCACTTTGTTGTTGTTGTCAGTAACATTTTTAATTGATATCTTAACCAGTGTAGATTCAATTATTGTTCATAGTAAAATAGTAATAATAAATGTTTATTTGATGATTTTGGTCAAAAAGTGTGTTATAAGTGATTACGGTTTAGGTTTGTTAATGTGATTGATAATTTTAGTGAAGATGTGTGTGATTAGTGGTTAGGTTGTTTCTATTTATGAAGGTTTGATTATGTAATTGCGATTAATGTATTGTTATAATGGTATATCACATGTGATATTATTAGTTGTAATTTTGGATTGTTTGTAAATTGAATGTAGCGATTTTAGGTATATAAGTGAAATAACATCAGTTTGTTAATTGGCTTAACCACTAAACTACTTTTGTAAAGGTAAATGATATTGTAAATGCTCAAGATTATTTGTTCATGGGCTTATACATGTAAGTTTTGCCTCATTTGTTTTTCTAAATGCGTGCAACTAATATTTAAATTACCTTGTACATGTTAAAGCTATTAACTTTATGAGTTAATTTCATTTTTGGTCCCTATGGTATGGCTAAATTGCAGGTTTGGGACCCTAACTTTCAAAATTGCAGTGATGTTCCCTATTTTTAACTTTTTGTTGCAAATTTGGTCCCCAGGCCGGGACCAAACCTGCAATTTGGCCAAACCACAGGGACCAAAAATGCAACCCAAAAGAACCAAACCTGCAACCCAAACTTGAAAATAGGGACCATCACTGCAATTTTAAAAGTTAGGGTCCCAAACTTGTAATTTGACAATACCACAGGGACCAAAAATGCAATTTACTCTAACTTTATTTAATAATATGATTGTTGTTTTATGTGTAGCATCACATGTGATGCTCAATATCATATTAGCTTTTTATGCAAGATCATGTGTGATTGCGCAAACAATCACATATGATAATTTTGAAATCACATGTGCTTAACGCAGAATTGAATATTTATTCAGAGAGTGAGTTTATAATCATGACTTAATATGTTTTCATTTAGTATAATCAAAACTTAGTAATAGTATCTGTTAAATGTTATTGTCTAAACTTGCAGAGCTAATGACTTTTTTCAAGTGTTCGAATTAAACCTTGCTTTGTTCACGATTTCAAATTTGTGCATCAACTGTAGTGGCTAGAATGCGATATATTTAGACTATAAGTGCCTTAGGAGTCCAGTGACCTCTTGGATCATAAATTTACACGAGTTTAATCCTTGATATTCGAACCCCTGTACAAGTACGATTAATAAAGTTTTACTGTATTATTGTAGCGTATGGTCTTGATGTATGAATTGCATTTTTTAGTAGTAGAAAAAGTTGCCTAAGTTTGGCTAGCTGCTTGTTTACTTAACCCTCTTTCATGTTTTTGTTATAAGTTGCACGTTTATGCATAAGTTTGCTTAAATTTATCATCACAAAATTACAAAAGTAAAATAGTCAATGAAATTCGATCAAGTTGAGAAAAGATGTTTCATTCGGAACATGATTAAATGGTTGTATGGTATAATACTATAATTACACTTCTTATCTAAGCACACTTGCCTTTCGTTTCAAAATAACCATCAACTACTAAAGATGGCTGGCCTCTTATATTAACATGGGTTTTTGCATGCATGTGTATTGACTGCATTTAGTGTTGGCACCTTTCTCATCGAATGGTTTAATTTACATTATCAATTAAAAATGCTCTCTTGTATTTGAACCTGAATTCTCTTTTACTACTGCCCCTATCTCTTTGCACGATGTTTGCTATTTTTAGAACACCTTATACGTTGGAATGATATACTTATATTTCAAATAGGCATGTTTTCTACATTTTAAATAGGTATTTGGCAATAACACGAATTCTGGAAGATATGCTAATAAAAGCAGTAGATAATATAACAATTACTAGAAGTCTAGGGCTTTTTTTGTATATTATTCATGCTCCTTTACTGTATATATATGCATGATGCATGTATGAGCGCCACACTTTAGCTTATCTCATTATTGTTTAACAAGATAGAAAATTTGATTTTGGATTCCATCCAAAAAATGATGCTCATGGAATTGAATGTTCTTGCAGATGAAAAATGGAAGCCTGATAATAACGTGATATAGCACGATATATGAAAGCAACGGGGACTGAAAATCCTAACTCTGTCATATGGCCCACCAACTCCGCCATAGATTCGACGTATCCTACTTCCAGGCCAAGCATGCAGCAATCTCCACCCTCAATGTGACTATCGTATCCTGGTAATGCCAACCGGGCTATTCGGGTTTTCATAGTAGCACATTCACTTCACCACACCACTGATGCAAAAGGTAAATTTTTTTCTTAAAATGTCCTTATGGGTGCAATTGTTTCGTCATTAAGGTAACCATTATGTCCCTAATATTTTTACCGTGAATAATCAGTATACACCTACAAATTACTTCGTGTTTTGCATTTATTTAACTATTTCAAATCACATATGATGGTATAATAAACATGAAATTTTATAACGCAGGAATAAAGTAGATAGTGGCGGTGATATTGAAATATTAGTTGAAAACAAAGAGAGTTAATGAAGATGAGAGTAAACTCTCTGACAAAGATGTCGATGCACCTAATGAGGAGTCAGAGATAATATGAACAAAAAGGAAAAACAAAATGTGTCGCATGTGGCTAGTGGAGTTTAGTCGTTAGCATTTGGTTTGCTATATGTGAGATTTGGTACTTGGTATTAGTTTATGTAAGATCTTGAAATGCTATGTATGTATTCCTTTTTGTAAACCAAAATCTCGAATCGAATGGCAAAACATTTATGATGTGGTTCCCCGATTTTGATGCGTTCATATTATGTTTCTGTTTGACACAATGCATGATCACACGTGATATTCAAATTATTACAAGACACATGTTAAATCACATATGATATTACTTAAAATCATATGTGATATTGCTTAAAATCAGATGTGATTTTTACTGCTTTTTGCAATAAGAAGATCAAAAATAATATGTGATTTCTTTAATAGCAAATCACATGTGATCTAATACATATAAGAAATAACAATAATAATTAAGATTATTACAAGACACATGTTAAGTCATATATGATATTTTCTTAGAATCATATGACACATGTTAAATCATATATGATATATTTTAGAATCATATGTGATATAGCTTATGATATTGCTTAAAATCATATGTGATATTGCTTAAAATCACATGTGATTTTTACTTTTTGCAGTAAAAAGATCAAAAGTAATATGTGATTTCTTTAATAGTAAATAACATGTGATCTACTACATATAAAAAATAACAAAAATAATTCAAATTATTACAAGACACATGTAAAATCATATATGATATTGCTTAGAATCATATATATATTGCTTAAAATCACATGTGATTTTTACTACTTTTTGCAATAAGAAGATCAACAGTAATATATGATTTTTTTAATTGTAAATCACATGTGATATAGTACATATAAAAAAGTTAACAACAATAGACCACAAACTATCTTTTTTTGTTACGGACCACCCGCTACTTAAAAATAGACCTAAAGCAACACTCATAAAATTGTTACATTAAGCCTGGAAAGTGTTGCATTATGGACAATGTGACACTTTTTCAAGTGTTACCTTAGGAAACGTTGCATTGCGTTTAACACTTTTCTTAAAATATGCGAACACTTTTTGAAAGTGTTGCCCTTATTTATCAAGTGGAACACTTAAAATGCAACACTTTTGAGACACAAATGCAACACTTTTGAGTCGGAGTAAAGAGAAACACTTTCATATATAAATACCAAGCAATAACAACACTAGTGCGACACTTTACGACATCTATTGCGCCAATTTACACATTAAAAAATGCAAATTGAGCAAATAATTCTCATATTATCTCGAGTAGCAATAATACTTATTCCAATAACTATGTTGTACATTAATAAACTCGTACAATGTCATCGTAACTACAAAAATGGTATAGTGAAAATAAAATACTCCCAGTTACAATCAAATTATATTGGAGCTCTCGTCGCAAGTCTCTACCCGTAAAGAACCGCTTTCTTCCTTTCTTTGACTTTACTAATCAAAGCAAAATCTATACCCATCACTTTAGCCTTATACTACACCATATCAACATATCCTGAAAAAATATAAAATCGAGAAAAAATGTGGTTAATATGAACAAAAATAGCTAAGTTGCTTGAAATGCATTTAGTAATTAAGATTCAATGATTTCTTAACATAACATAAAACTTTTAAAAAATAAATTTAGTTTCAACATCATTACTGGTATCAACTTGAGAAGGTTTTTGGCATTTGTATCGGCAATACTTGGCTTCCTAGTATGGGCCGGGGTTATTTTGTTGAGCAAACCACAAAGATGCAAATTGCATACTAGAGCCGTTTTGGGCTCTTGCAGATTCAGGTTGATATGAACCGTCCCAATTTGTTATGGTCCAAATGCTATTAGCACTTATTTCCGACCCGTACCTGTTGTACCATTTTTCTTCTCAAGCATTTTCTTCATCACACACACCATTTCTTTGGCGGTACTTGTTTTACAGTTGTAAGACACATTGACTGTAACATCTAAATCTGCCATATTCTTCTATATATGTAAGTATGTAACAAACATAAAAAAAATGATTTAGACTCTTGCTACTAGCGATATTATCGGGTCAGGTTATCGGGTTATCTGGTCATGTCAGGTCGGGTTGAGTCGGGTTTTGATTTTTAAAAACTCACCCGCCCCCTAACCTGATAAGAAATCGGGTTATCGATTGGTATTCGGTTCAGATTATATCAGGTGGGGTGATTCGGGTTATCGGATGATATTACAAATAAGCCAATAAATTACCAATAATAAAGAAGATAATGGCGGGTGATATTGAAATATTAGTTGAAAACAAAGAGAGTTAATGAAGATGAGAGTAAACTCTCTGACAAAGATGTCGATGCACCTAATGAGGAGTCAGAGATAATATGAACAAAAAGGAAAAACAAAACGTGTCGCATGTGGCTAGTGGAGTTTAGTCGTTAGCATTTGGTTTGCCATATGTGAGATTTGGTACTTGGTATTAGTTTATGTAAGATCTTGAAATTCTATGTATGTATTCCTTTTTGTAAACCAAAATCTAGAATCGAATGGCAAAACATTTATGATGTGTTTCCCCGATTTTGATGCGTTCATATTTTGTTTCTGTTTGACACAATGCATGATCACACGTGATATTTAAATTATTACAAGACACATGTTAAATCACATATGATATTACTTAAAATCATATGTGATATTGCTTAAAATCAGATGTGATTTTTACTGCTTTTTGCAATAAGAAGATCAAAAATAATATGTGATTTCTTTAATAGTAAATCACATATGATCTACTACATATAAGAAATAACAACAATAATTAAGATTATTACAAGACACATGTTAAATCATATATGATATTTTGTTAGAATCATATGACACATGTTAAATCATATATGATATTTTTTAGAATCATATGTGATATAGCTTATGATATTGCTTAAAATCATATGTGATATTGCTTAAAATCACATGTGATTTTTACTTTTTGCAGTAAAAAGATCAAAAGTAATATGTGATTTCTTTAATAGTAAATCACATGTGATCTACTACATATAAAAAATAACAACAATAATTCAAATTATTACAAGACACATGTTAAATCATATATGATATTGCTTAGAATCATATATATTGCTTAAAATCACATGTGATTTTTACTACCTTTTGCAATAAGAAGATCAACAGTAATATGTGATTTTTTAATAGTAAATCACATGTGATATAGTACATATAAAAAAGCTAACAACAATAGACCACAAACTATCTTTTTTTGTTACGGACCACCCGCTACTTAAAAATAGACCTAAAGCAACACTCATAAAATTGTTACATTAAGCCTGGAAAGTGTTGCATTATGGACAATGTGACACTTTTTCAAGTGTTACCTTAGGAAACGTTGCATTGCGTTTAACACTTTTCTTAAAATATGCGAACACTTTTTGAAAGTGTTGCCCTTATTTATCAAGTGGAACACTTAATATATGCAACACGTTGAGACAACAAATGCAACACTTTTGAGTCGGAGTAAAGAGAAACACGTTCATATATAAATTCCAAGCAATAACAACACTAGTGCGACACTTTACGACATCTATTGCGACAATTTACACATTAAAAAATGAAAATTGAGCAAATAATTCTCATATTATCTCGAGTAGCAATAATACTTATTCCAATAACTATATTGTACATTAATAAACTCGTACAATGTCATCGTAACTACAAAAAATGGTATAGTGAAAATAAAATACTCCCAGTTACAATCAAATTATATTGGAGCTCTCGTCGCAAGTCTCTACCCGTAAAGAACTGCTTTCTTCCTTTCTTTGACTTTACTAATCAAAGAAAAATCTATACCCACCACTTTAGCCTTCTACTACACCATATCAACATATCCTGAAAAAAATATAAAATCGAGAAAAAATGTGGCTAATATGAATAAAAATAGCTAAGTTGCTTGAAATGCATTTAGTAATTAAGATTCAATGATTTCTTAACATAACATAAAACTTTTAAAAAATAAATGTAGTTTCAACATCATTACTGATATCAACTTGAGAAGGTTTTTGGCATTTGTATGGGCTGGGGTTATTTTGTTGAGCAAACCACAAAGAAGCAAATTGCATACTAGAGCTGTTTTGTGCTCTTGCAGATTCAGGTTGATATGAACCGTGCCCAATTTGTTATGGTCCAAATGCTATTAGCACTTATTTCCGACCCGTACCTGTTGTACCATTTTTCTTTTCAAGCATTTTCTTTCAGTCTACACAACATTTCTTTGGCGATACTTGTTTTACAGTTGTAAGACACATTGACTGTAACATCTAAATCTGCCATATTCTTCTATATATGTAAGTATGTAACAACCATAAAAAAAATGAATTAGACTCTTGCTACTAGCGATATTATCGGGTCAGGTTATCGGGTTATCTGGTCATGTCAGGTCGGGTTGAGTCGGGTTTTGATTTTTAAAAAGTCACCCGCCCCTAACCTGATAAGAAATCGGGTTATCGATTGGTATTCGGTTCAGATTATATCAGGTGGGGTGATTCGGGTTATCGGATGATATTACAAATAAGCCAATAAATTACCAATAATAAAAGAAAGATAGTGGCGGGGTGTAATATTGAAATATTAGTTGAAACAAGAGAGTTAATGAAGATGAGAGTAACATCTCTGATAAATGATATCGATGCAAACATAATGAGGGGTTAGAGATAATATGAACAAAAAGGAAAAACAAAACGTGTCGCATGTGGCTAGTGGAGTTTAGTCGTTAGCATTTGGTTTGCTATATGTGAGATTTGGTACTTTGTATTAGTTTATGTAAGATCTTGAAATGTTATGTATGTATTCCTTTTTGTAAACCAAAATCTGGAATCGAATGGCAAAACATTTATGATGTGTTTCCCCGATTTTGATGCGTTCATATTTTGTTTCTGTTTGACACAATGCTTGATCACACGTGATATTTAAATTATTACAAGACACATGTTAAATCACATATGATATTACTTAAAATCATATTTGATATTGCTTAAAATCAGATGTGATTTTTACTGCTTTTTGCAATAAGAATATCAAAAATAATATGTGATTTTTTTAATAGTAAATCACATGTGATCTACTACATATAAGAAATAACAACAATAATTAAGATTAGAGTTAAGTACATTTTTGGTCCTTGTGGTTTGTAGCAGATTTCACTTTTGGTCCAAAATTCAAAAAAGGTTCACTTTTGGTCCGAATTTCAAGTTTCGTTTCACTTTTGGTCCGAATTTCAAGTTTCGTTTAAAAAAAGGTTCACTTTTGGTCCGAATTTCAAGTTTCGTTTCACTTTTGGTCCGAATTTCCCAGTTGGAAAATGGACTGAACGGACCAAAAGTGTACCGAAACTTGAAATTCGGACCAAAAGTGAACCTTTTTTGAATTTTGGACCAAAAGCGAAATCTGCACAAACCACGAGGACCAAAAATGTACTTAAGTATTAAGATTATTACAAGACACATGTTAAATCATATATGATATTTTGTTAGAATCATATGACACATGTTAAATCCTATATGATATTTTTTAGAATCATATGTGATATAGCTTATGATATTGCTTAAAATCATATGTGATATTGCTTAAAATCACATGTGATTTTTACTTTTTGCAGTAAAATGATCAAAAGTAATATGTGATTTCTTTAATAGTAAATCACATGTGACCTACTACATATAAAAAATAACAACAATATTTCAAATTATTACAAGACACATGTTAAATCATATATGATATTGCTTAGAATCATATATATTGCTTAAAATCACATGTGATTTTTACTACCTTTTGCAATAAGAATATCAACAGTAATATGTGATTTTTTAACAGTAAATCACATGTGATATAGTACATATAAAAAAGCTAACAACAATAGACCACAAACTATCTTTTTTTTGTTACGGACCACCCGCTACTTAAAAATAGACCTAAAGCAACACTCATAAAATTGTTACATTAAGCCTGGAAAGTGTTGCATTATGGACAATGTGACACTTTTTCAAGTGTTACCTTAGGAAACGTTGCATTGCGTTTAACACTTTTCTTAAAATATGCGAACAATTTTTGAAAGTGTTGCCCTTATTTATCAAGTGGAACACTTAAATGCAACACTTTTGAGACACAAATGCAACACTTTTGAGTCGGAGTAAAGAGAAACACTTTCGTATATAAATACCAAGCAATAACAACACTAGCGCGACACTTTACGACATCTATTGCGACAATTTACACATTAAAAATGAAAATTGAGCAAATAATTCTCATATTATCTCGAGTAGCAATAATACTTATTCCAATAACTATGTTGTACATTAATAAACTCGTACAATGTCATCGTAACTACAAAAAATGGTATAGTGAAAATAAAATACTCCCAGTTACAATCAAATTATATTGGAGCTCTCGTCGCAAGTCTCTACCCGTAAAGAACCGCTTTCTTCCTTTCTTTGACTTTACTAATCAAAGCAAAATCTATACCCATCACTTTAGCCTTCTACTACACCATATCAACATATCCTGAAAAAAATATAAAATCGAGAAAAAATGTGGCTAATATGAATAAAAATAGCTAAGTTGCTTGAAATGCATTTAGTAATTAAGATTCAATGATTTCTTAACATAACATAAAACTTTTAAAAAATAAATGTAGTTTCAACATCATTACTGATATCAACTTGAGAAGGTTTTTGGCATTTGTATCGGCGTTACTTGGCTTCCTAGTATGTGTTGGGGTTATTTTGTTGAGCAAACCACAACGACGCAAACTGCATACTAGAGCCGTTTTGGTCTCTTGCAAATTCAGGTTGATATGAACCGTCCCAATTTGTTATGGTCCAAATGCTATTAGAACTTATTTCGACCCGTACCTGTTGTACCATTTTTCTTCTCAGCATTTTCTTCATCACACGCACCATTTCTTTGGCTAGGTTATTGTTTTACAGAGTAATACAATTGACTGTAAACATCTAAAATCTGCCATATTTTCTATATCTGTAAGTATCTAACAAACATAAAAGATGATTAGACTCTTGCTAACTAGCGATATTATCAGGTCAGGTTATTGGGTTATCGGGTCATGTCAGGTGGGTTGAGTCGGTTTTGTTTTGTAAAAAACTCACCCGCCCCTAATGATAAGAAATCAGGTTATTGATTGGTATTCGGGTCGGGTTATATCAGGTGGGGTGATTCGGGTTATCGGATGATATTACAAATAAGCCAATAAATTACCAATAATAAAGAAGATAGTGGCGGGTGATATTGAAATATTAGTTGAAAACAAAGAGAGTTAATGAAGATGAGAGTAAACTCTCTGATAAAGATATCGATGCACCTAATGAGGGGTTAGAGATAATATGAACAAAAAGGAAAAACAAAACGTGTCGCATGTGGCTAGTGGAGTTTAGTCGTTAGCATTTGGTTTGCTATATGTGAGATTTGGTACTTTGTATTAGTTTATGTAAGATCTTGAAATGCTATGTATGTATTCCTTTTTGTAAACCAAAATCTGGAATCGAATGGCAAAACATTTATGATGTGTTTCCCCGATTTTGATGCGTTCATATTTTGTTTCTGTTTGACACAATGCTTGATCACACGTGATATTTAAATTATTACAAGACACATGTTAAATCACATATGATATTACTTAAAATCATATAGGTTATGCTTAAAATCGATGTAGTTTTACTTGTTTTTTGCACTAGAGATCAAAAATATTATGTGATTTTTTAATAAGTAAATCACATGTGATCTACAACATATAAGAAATAACAACAATAATTAAGATTAGAGTTAAGTACATTTTTTGTCCTTGTGGTTTGTAGCAGATTTCACTTTTGGTCCAGAATTCAAAAAAGGTTCGTGAAGACCAATTCAAGAAGAAATATCCACACCTCTTCACCAAGACCACACCGTCGTCAAGTGCTGCATCGTGAGCCTTGAGGACAAGGCTCGTTTAACGGGGGAAGTCTATAACACCCTGTGTTTTCAAGTCATTGACGACGTCGATAAATCCGCAATGTACCTTTTGTAATGTACGTGTTTACTTTAAATCACAAGCGATAGGTTAAATCGCGTACGCCAAATATTATCGTTTAATGTAAACGGGCATTAAACCATCAAACGTTTACATCAATCATGTGTTATATAATTATTTTGATAATAATTATGGTCGTTGTTCATTTATTTTATTGGTTACGTAAGTTAAATACGTTTCGCGATAAATGTACGTTTAAGCATACCCGGAAGCACGTTAATTTATTAACGTTTCCACAAATACCCACGATTGTACCCAATACCTAAAAGTTTATTAAACTTTAGGCAAGTAAATGTTATTTACACTTTGTACACTAGAAAATATAACAATACACAATTTCATACAAGTTGACACCATTTATTTACCAACTTCAACTAAGTAACTTGCAAATAAATCACTAGATAATGTTTTATCTATCAAAAAGTTTCTAGAAGGGTTTCCCCCCTAGTATCACATGACAGCAACATATATGAGATGAGAAAATACAATTTTCTCATACAACTTGGTCAATGTACATCTATCTTGCATTAAAACCTAGCTAGTTTGTTACTTTGACTCAAGACAAGAAAGCATGAACCCTTGAAACCCTCTTGATGTTTGTTGAATACTATACTTACCTTTTTGACCAAGACTCCACATATAATGCAAGTAACTAGAGATAGATATCACATACATGCATAAACACTTAAGCAAAAACTCAAAAACACTCTCCCTTGGTCTCCTTTAAGCTCACGGCACAAACACCCTCTTTAACCAAATCCATATCAATTTTTCTACAACCTATACACACCTACACACATCATTCATAAGATATTCTAAGAGGTTTCCAAGCATTGGTTAACCATATTCATGCTAGTCATTCTATAGGTGATTTCCTACACTTGGAATATCACAATTACAAGTATATAAGAAAAGGAAGTAGGGATTTTATGAAGAAAAAACAAGGGTTTTCTCTTATGCAAGCTTGGATTTTTAAGGCTAATATGCACTGTTTTCAGCATTTGTTTATCTTCATCTTCATACCCTTAAAGGTCTACTATGATACTTTTCATTCTTATAATTTTCATTGTTATGCATATAATTAGTTCTATTTTTAGTTGAACACCATTTAAGATTTTAAACTTTATAAATTGAGTTGTCACTAGTATATGATCATCTTGTAAAACTTTTATACAATGTTGTGTCGATTTCACTATATCATGTTATAAATGATGATAACATATTGTATCATGTGTTTTGGTGTGGTAAACTATGTCATGGGTTATTAGGGTTTTTATTGATTCTTAATATGTTTCAAGTTAAGAAATACATATGACATCGTTAAGGTTAATTTATGGGGACTTATGTTTAATGTTGTATGATTATTAATATATAGAATAACAATGATGAGAAGACTTTACACACATGGTTTTTTATGTAATATAAACTATATATAAAACTAGTGATTTATGGTTATTTATAAAAGTTTTGATTGTTTATTATGTAAAAATAAAGATCTTGTAATGTTAGGACAAAATAGGACCTTGATGGACCATGGACTTAATAAAATTTTATGATATATGACTATACTATTAAATTATAAGGCACCATATGGACTTTTGGATTGAAAATACACAAAATGATAAATAAAGGAGAACAAGTTGAAAATGGGGACTTAATTTTTCCCACAAAATAAAAAATATAAACAAAATAAAACCTTAGCACACATTCTGTCCAAAATTGTTTTATAGACATACTTATTTTATGTTTTTATAAGATAATACTTTTCGCGTAGATTCGAAATGGTAGAAGAACGTGTCAATACGGATTAATAACGTAAAAAAGTTACGTAAAAACGAGTTTTACGCTAATTAATTCGGAGTTTATATAATATAACATTTTATAAAAATTATTATGTCGACAAACACAGCATGTTGGATAAATTTTATCGAATAAACACGCATTTTTAGGATTCTAAATTGATAAGAATCATGATTTTTCGATTTATAACGAATAAGTTATGAATTTCGCGGGTTTTCGGTAATTAAATAGTATTATAATAAATATTTTATAAACTTTATGAACAGTTAAAAAACACCTATTATGACGAAGTTAATATTTTTGTAACCTTATATAAAATTATAGAACTTTCAATTACGAGATCGTCGCTCGATAAGGAATTCGTTAAAAACGGAGCGTATAACGAATAAATACGACATTACGGGTTTTACGATAAACAAATCGATTTAATTAAAACTCAGTCTGGTCAGTGAACAGTATGAAGTTACTGTTTATCAGGGGACCAAATTATAAAAATGGTCAAATTCGCTAACCCGTCGTAATAGCGAACAATATGTGAGCATAAAGAAACGCAAGAAAACGGATTAGAAACGGAAAGCTCTATGACAATTTTTACAAAAAAGTTTATTGTTTATAATCGTGTTTTACATTTTATAATACTTGTTTTCACTCAAACAATTAGAATGGTGATTAGCTATATAGAACTTATGCATGGTAAGGAGTACTTAATGTGATTAGTATTATATGGTCCTTAATTTTAATAGGTTTGCCATCCCGAAGTTTTGCGTGTAGAGTTTAGCTGTGATATTTGGATTATATATGAACTCAAGGTGGTTCATAGCCCCACGTTTTACATGTTTTTGGTTTATAAAGTTTTTTGGGGTGAAAACATTGCAATGATTTACAATTGGAACACAGTGGTTAAGTCTTCTTGTTATGATTTTGTGTTTTCCTAAGTAGCGATAACCCATATCTGAGGCCTATTATCTTTAACTGCTCAATTGCGGGATTGTACTTATTGAGGCTCTCGGCAGAATGTTTTTAATTGATCTATTGGGTTTGACAACCCCGTTCTGGGTGATTAGCTATCACTTGGACAAAATGAAACGAATATACCATGTCGAATATAGGATGTTGCGTGTTAGACACATCACAACGGGCAATGTAGGGGGGGGGGGGGGGGGGGCCATTAATTTGGTTATTCATTACACGTCAAGCTTCAGTGTCATGAGCTTTTGAGACAACGTTATTACATTTATATGATAGTCTGCATCTGTTGCATTATCATACACTTGGAAATCTTGGGTCCTATAATATATGATTTATCAAACCTTTGAATTCACCAACATTATTGTTGACGTTTTAAAGCAATGTTTTTCAGGGGATCGTAAGCAAGATGGTACAAGGATAAATTGGTGGTTTGATTGGGATATCATTGCAATAAAGATTTTGTCGCTCAATTCATTTTGTATAACTAATGGGCTATTAACGATTTGGTACTTTAAATCAATCGTGGGGACAAGTGTAGATTCGGCTTATGTTACAAATACTCTTGTTTAAATCCAATGTATAAGATTTTAAACGACTTTTGGTAGTTGTCTATATACTCTTGTGTTATTGACTCCATGTAGTATACACGCGCCTCGGACCCTTATTTCCGCTTGCAACCCTAATTTGGGTGTTCTGGTGTTACAGATTGGTATCAAGAGCCAAGGTTTATAGTGATAGTAAAACCAGGTCAAATGTTTTGCTGGACTATAACCGTTTTCAACATACGAATTCATACAACGGGGTTTCACACGAGAACATACATATGTGCCATACATTCACATGCATACACTACTTGTTGCATTAGGTGGTTGGACTAGATGCTTTCATAATTGATATACATGTTTTGATATAATGTATATTACATATAAGAGTCGTTATATTAAATTCTATTATTAAGATAATTTAGAATTGTTCAGATTCGCGGTCATGTCTGATTTGATGTAAGCGTGGGGTTACACTCACGGAGGGTTACATGAACATTTGAGGATCTATCAGACATAGGTTTCACGTGAGCAGATGATCACGGAAGTTCCTTGTAGCTTCACTTATTGCCAGTGCGACACCTTTAAGTGGTCCGGGCTCGATCTCTTTAGGCGCACCTCCCTCTACAAAGATTAAAGTTGCCTGGCCTCTGAGGTGACACAGTGCAGGCTCCTCTTACGCTAGAGTTTGTTCAGGTACAACAATGCATGATGTTGATGAGTTCGTTGAGGAGGTGAAGCACTTTTGTTATGGTTGCAAATACTCACTCAGGCATAAGTATCGGTTTATGTTCATGAGTGTGATCATGAGGATGATCCCAAGAGGAGGTTGACGCGTGGACCTCTGAGGAGGATCCTATCTGACTTCCTGCTGATGGGGAGATGTCGGAGCTTGAGGTGATGGACTAGTGGAGGATGAGGATGATGTTATGGACATCCGACGAAGTTGGAGGTGGATGTAGGATGATGAGATGGTGTTGGAGGTTGACGAGGAGACGGGAGGTGCACCCGCCTTCCTGGCCTACCCTGTAGTTTGTTGTTTACCAGCTTTATGCACCGTCTTGCTCAGAGGTGACTCTGTGAGTTTGAGACTGATGAGTCTGCTGCTCCACACCACAACCATCATCCCTGCATTATCGTTTGAACAGCTTTTAGGATTTCTTATCCAGAGCCATTTATCACTGTACTGCATGGTCTGCTTCTGTGGTTGCTGTACCAGCTTACTGGCTATATATCCACTCCAGCACTCAACCACTATCTCCATGGTCTTCTCACACCCCAGATCCTCATTTCCCACTGCCACCCCCGATACATCTCCTCCATTTACCACTATCCTCCACCCTCACCTGTATTATTGCACCAACTCCTAGTACTATTTGTTCTTTGGGATATGAGCTGCCATGAATCGGACTGAGAGCTGAGGCCTGCAGCTACTTCATTCTCTCCATTTACCACCACCTTCATACTCTCCACCACCAGACGCTCAAATCAACCACATCCCTTGACCACATCAGCTCCACTTCATTACCAAACCATTGTTACTAACCCTCTGCCAGTCCAGAGAGGATAGACCCGTAGGTTAATACCTACCTCACCTCGGGAGAGGTATAGGTATAGCTCTTAGTCCCGGATACGAGGTAGGAGAGAGCGCGCCGATGCTGCTGCTAGACAGCTGTGGAGGTCTTAGGGCAGATTACGGCTTTGTTGCCACTCGCCTATGGTGACAGGGTATACGGCGTGGACAATAGAGAGAATATGTTGGATTATGGGATCTTGGATTTCGCTGGGATGAGTTTGTTGAGAACCTACAGGGAGCTCCAGGACGTAAGTACTAACATCAGAGTGAGGTGCCACTCATGAGAGAGTTTGTGTCTATGGTTTGGCGTGGTACACAGATGAGATACTACCAATGTTTAAATTGATGAAGCAGAGCCAAGCGGAGTTATTCGGTCGGTCGGGTCAATACTATATGTTTAGAGACGTGTGCTAATGCACATACGGCTGTCTTTTGATGAAGACTGAGGTCTAGGATGTCTAGTGACGCTGGGGTACGATTATGGGATGGAGTGATCATTGCGCTGTGCAGAGGTTATGTCATACGCCCCACAGTTTCATGCCACAGATGACAGAGATCATAGGAGTTACAGTCTCAGGGATAGTAGTAGACGGGAGAGCGATTTCAGATTTTGCTAGAGGACAGACCGCGGGAAGGCCGTTGTGGAGATGAGAGAGTTGAGGGCATGCTGATCGTACCGCGGGACAGCAGCAGATTTATTCAGACATTGACTGTTATGCAGACATCTACAGAGAGAGATGATTCCACTTCCAGGGATGGTCACCACCACTGCTATGGTTCAGGGTAGGTGACAGATTTACAGGTAAGGTTTGATGGCATTACAGAGGGAGTTATGACTTACAGGGAACCAGCAGGGACCCGCTGGGGGTTTGCACAGCCTGAGCTGCCAGAGGAGGTTTAACGGTAGCAGTTCTTAGATTAGACGTTGTTATGGCTATCATTTTTGTATTTAGTCCTTACTATGTATTACCCGGGTTTATTCCCGGCTACTGTAAGGCTTTAGGCTGTTATGTTTAGTTTGTAACCTATGTGCATTTTTGTATCTGAACACCATCAGTATGTTTTCAGTTTTATATGAAATGGTGGTAATATGTCTTGTTTTTAATCGATTTTGTGTGAGAATGTAATGCTCGATTGGTTATAATCAGTTGTTAATTACAATTCAATTGTACCTTTTCACTGTGTGATGTGATCATCACTTTAGTTATCATGGACTATGTCTGTCATGGTTATGATTTTATTGAAATCTATCGGATATTGTATTTCTTGTGATTGAAGAAACGGCACAACAGAGCCACAAGGTCAAACCTGTTAACAACAAACCAGCCCCAACAGCACACCACAACCACTACTGTCGACTAATGCCCAACTCCAAGCTATGATTGACAAAGGTGTCAGAGCTCTTAGGCCGCACGTGACGCAACCAGTGAATGGCCTTTGACATCCATCTTCTGGTAACGGTTTGTCAAGGGGATCTGAAACCGCGTTGCTCGAATGATGTGCACATACCAGGAATTTTCATGAAGCTTGCCAAACTCTGTATATCAAGGGCACTGAGTTTAAGATTGTTTGAGTTAACCCATAGTTTGAAATAAGGATACTTATTTTTCGCCATAAGCACTTGCTCGGTTGAAAACCAGATCAATATTTTCTACTTGTACTCTTTTATCAGTGCTCAACCAATTATTTCAACCTCCCTTTAATCCATAAACACCATAAAAATCCAAAACAAATACAATTAACTTACACATCTTAATCATCTTCCATACCACCTACAGAGTAACTACAACACTACCAGGAGCAACTAATACCCTACCAGGAATAACTATAATTACATTATTCATATATTTATAAATGTTTTACAATTATAAATATGTTTTCACTCAAACAATTAGATGGTGATTAGCTAAATAGACTTATGCATGGTAGAGATTACTCAATGTGATTAGTACTTATACGACCTTAAATTAAATAGGTTGCATTCGACGATTTGCGTGACGTATTATTTGTGATACACTTGGCATTTTCTTACTCAAGGTGAGTTTATAGCCCCACATTTTACTGATTTTACTTATGTTTTTGGGGTGAGAACATGCTTGGTTACAAATTTATTTATATGGTTGATTCCAACTCATTATTTGTGTATTTTCAACTCGTTTATAAATTGGTTAAAGTACCCATTTATTTATCTCGGGACGAGATGGCATTGCTTGCTTCACTATATTTTTGAATACAAGACCTTATTTAACTGTTACCCAGAATGATTATGGATTAACTTAAGTGAATTGAACTGGTAATTACCTAGAGGGTAAGCGCGAGTGTTATGAAATAGATCTATTGGGGGTTGACTACTCCCGTTCGGGTGATTAGCTATCACTAGTTCGAGATCGAACTAACGAACGTTATAACATTGTCGGAGCACAATACGATATACTGATGAATCTGAACCTTATAGTGCCTTGAATAAAGTGGCATACTTATAATGAGTCTATGTAGCAGTTTCGTAAACTTAGAGTAATCGTACTCATTGTTTTATACACATATGAATCTTTACGTTGCCTTGAATAAAGTGGCAATACATACTTGAAACATTTTGGGATATTGTGCTCATTACAATATATAATTGAAACTTTTTGGGATATTGTGCTCATTACAATATATAATTGAAACATTTTGGGATATTGTGCTCATTACAATATATAATTGAAACTTTTTGGGATATTGTGCTCATTACAATATATAATTGAAACATTTTGGGATATTGTGCTCATTACAATATATAATTGAAACATTTTGGGATATTGTGCTCATTACAATATATAATTGAAACATTTTGGGATATTGTGCTCATTACAATATATAATTGAAACATTTTGGAATATTGTGCTCATTACACTAAATACTTGAAACATTTTAGAATTAATTTACATTTACAAACCTATGAACTCACCAACTTTAATGTTGACACTTTTTAAGCATGTTTTTCTCAAGTGAATTAGATGTTTGTCTTATTTGATGTGCAATGGAGTCTAGATAATTTCTTTTCAAACGACACAGTTATGGGTCGTTCTCTCATGACTTGAGCAATGGTATTATGAAGTAACGCTCCCGGAAACACATTCTGCTGCGACATATTTTTGGGGGTGTTACAGATTGGTATCAAAGCCAAGGCTATAGAGAACTAGGTTGCATATTTTACCCTAGACTATAGCCGTTTTCACAAACATTGCATACATCAAACATTTTCAAAGTACACAGATTTTTTATGGGATAGATGAACACTAAAGCCTTGTCGAGGTATGGTGGGTTGCACCATAGCCTTAGGACCATATATGATATTTATGCAATATGATAACTATGTGAAGTTAGATAAACATAAAGGTTCGAGTATTGTCCAATGTCGAGTTAATTTATTAATTAGGTCGAGATGTGTAACAATTCATAACTAAATCTTAAGACAGTTCTTGTTTGATGAGTTGTGAAATTGAGTCGTGGGACAGGATTAAACCCTTAGAGGCATTAGGTGAAACAATTACGCGTAATTATAGTGGTAAGACCACTATAGGAAAATTTTCTGATATGTGCAGACACACTACTTGCTTACTTGCGGGCGTGACTTAGGTATATATATGTATATGTATATGTATATATATACTTACCCTACCTTGTGTATTCTAAAATTATTTATATAAGGGTTATTTATATAAATACTGGAACATTTCTTTAGGCAAGGTAGTACGATAAGCTCGTAGGTCCTAAGTGCTACCTAAACATTAAGCTATCGAATATGATACCTTGCCATCATTTATTTATGCCATACTGCATACTCGTATTTACCATACCAGCCTTATATAATATATTTATATAAGTCAAGTTTTGCTCATTGCAAGCAGTTATGTCTTCATTATCGACGGTTACCTACACGTCTGTTTATATTAATTTTGAGCCATGGAGATTCCAGTAAGCTTCTGATGAGGAGATAGAGGGACCAATAAAGGATCAGCCTTTATCTGCTGAGGCCTCACCTACAGCCCTATCACCAGGCTACATTGTTGACTCCGATCCGGAAGAGCATAAAGAGGACCCTGAAGAGGATCCTGCTAACTATCTTGCCGACGGATGAGGCATCTGATGATGACAACGATGATGATGATGTTGAGAAGGATGAGGAGGATGAGGAGCACCTATGCTTTGGCCGACCCTTCTGCGGTACCTACAGATGATCCTGTCCCCTCAAGCTGAGAATACAGAGGCATTTGAGACTGATGAGTCTACTTCTACATCACCCACCTCTCCACACCATATCATCTTGTCTTTTGAGACCAAATCCCGTACAGTACGGATGTCTATTTAACACCATACTCCACGATCACCATCTGCTAAGGCAGGCATTACCGAGTTTGCTGCTACACTACCTTCATCATCACCACCACCAGAGAATGTTGAGTCACTTAAAGATAACATAAGAGTCTAGCATCTAGAATCTTGAGAGGCACCCTGGCCTATAGACAAATAGATTTGTCAGTATAGCTTGTTTTGTATTATATTCCACTAAACTTGAGTAATACTCGGTTGGTAGTGTTAATAAAAAGCTTGTACTCTTTTACTCATGTAAACGATGTATTAAGTATTAACCTACGTTGTTGGTTATGATCATGCTACTGTACGATAGGGATTTATTTATGCCATGGTTGCGGTTATCTTATATCTATGCATAACGTGGTCTCACCTTACCTACTTGTTGGGATCACGGAGTGTCATGATTTTCCCTTGAATGAAACTTCATATACATTTTGTTCCCTGTGACTTTCAGGAAACAATGACAACTGTTGATCAAGGGATGAGTGTTGAGGAAATTGAGCGGGTTGTAGCCCAGCGAGTGGCTAATGCTATCGAGGCTATTGCCATTTATGAGACGAAAACCAACATGGCCCGTAAGTCAATAAGCCAGACCGAACAACAAGAATGCAAGGTAGTAGAGAATGCTAACAACAAGAGAAAATGGGAAGGTAACCACAATGAGCAATGTACTGTAAAGGGCTGGAATTGCAAGAAGGTTGGCCACATGACCCGGGAGTGTAGGAATCCTACTGTTGCTAGGAATCAACGAACTCATACCTGTTATGAGTGTGGAAGTCTGAGACACTTCAAGAGTAAGTGTCCAATAGTGAAGTTTTAGAAATGTGTGGACAAAAAGATCAGCACTCTTTCCGAATGCCAGGCTGAGAACAAGAGGAAGTTGAATAACACTTCCAAGAACAATCAGAACTGACAACAGTCGAACAAGAGGCAAAATACTAGTAAAGCTTACTCTACAGGGCACGGGGAGAGGAAATATTACGACGAGTCCAAGCCATTGTGTCCTAAATGCAACTATCATCATGATGGTCCATGTGCTCCCAAATGCCACAGGTGCAACATAGTGGGCCATCTGGTCCGTAACTGTAAGAGACCTACAAATGACAATACTACTAACAACCAAAGAGGCACGGGGACAAGTCAGAAGGTTAATTTCTATAAATGTAGGAATCAAGGGCACTACAGGAGGGATTGCCCAAAGCGAAAGAACCAAAGTCATAAAAACCAAATTGGAGGTATTGAAGCACATGGAGTGGTGCATACCTTAAGAGAAGGGGAAACCGATCTAGACCCTAACAACATTGAAAATGAGATTGAAGCTTAAAAGAGAAAGTTGTCTCGCTTTGCCTAGTAAACCCTAAGTTGGAACTATCTTAGACTTTATTTCCCAAGGAGTTCTCGCTGTATTTCTCTTAAACACCTGTTGTACTAATGATTTTAAATTATCTATCGAATCTATGTATTGTGAAATTTCTGTCAATCTACTCCAATCCTCTAATTATTCATGTAAGTCATTCTAAAAATTATAACGCTATTTTGATGAAAATAAGCATCGCATCGTTAGCCCTTAAATATACATAGCCTGATCAACTATGTATAATTCAGGAAGGACCATGCCATGCTGAGAGTAGTCACCTTAAAACTTCTTGTCAAGAAACAATTTTCTAGTTATATCAGGTTTTGTGTGTGTATTCATAAAACGTATCTATCCTAAGGAACCAAACTAATAATCTTAATAACTGAGTAAACTCTTACACCATCTTACAATGAAGTCGACATCAAATCATAAGCCAAGAAGCCGAGACACATGACTAGTCGTCCTAGGACAATACACTATCAAACTTACTCGCTAAAAGAGTTACGCCGATGTGAGACGTAAGCTAGTAGAATTTCAAGTTAACAACCTGGTTATGCTTAAGGTATCGCCTCAGAAAGGAGAAGTACGCTTTGGCAAACAAAGGAAGTTAAACCCTAGATAGGTTGGACCTTTCAAGGTATTAGAAAGGGTTAGATCCGTTGCTTACAAGCTTGAGCTTCCGGAGGAGCTGAGCAGGGTTCACAATACATTCCATGTATCTAACCTGAAAAAGTGCTATGCCGATGAACCGTTAGCCATTCCATTGGATGGACTTCACTTTGATAACAAACTCCAATTCGTTGAGGAACCGGTCGAGATCATGGATCGAGATATTAAACAGTTGAGACATAGCCGTGTTCCAATTGTCAAGGTAAGATGGAACTCTAAGAGAGGTCCTGAGTTCACGTGGGAACGTGAAGACCAATTCAAGAAGAAATACCCACACCTCTTCACCAAGACCGCACCGTCGTCAAGTGCTGCATCGTGAGCCTTGAGGACAAGGCTCGTTTAACGGGGGAAGTCTATAACACCCTGTGTTTTCAAGTCATTGACGACATCGATAAATCCACAATGTACCTTTTGTATTGTACGTGTTTGCTTGAAATCGTAATCGTTAGGTTAAATCGCGTACGCCAAATATTATCGTTTAATGTAAACGGGCATTTAACCATCAAACGTTTACATCAATCATGTGTTATATAATTATTTTGATAATAATTATGGTCGTTGTTCATTTATTTTATTGGTTACGTAAGTTAAATACGTTTCGCGATAAATGTACGTTTAAGCATACCCGGAAGCACGTTAATTTATTAACGCTTCAACAAATACCCACGATTATACCCAATACCTAAAGTTTTATTAAACTTTAGCCAAGTAAATGTTATTTACACTTTATACACTAGAAATTAAAGGAATATACAATACTTGCAACTAGACATCAATTTATTTACAAAATACAACTTGTAACTTATAAGACTTATACAATATATGGTGTTATCTAGCAAAAGCTTCTAGAAAACCTTCCCCCTAATTCATACGGCAACAATAACAAAGACAAGATAAATGAGTCATTTTCTTAGTCAATTGGTCAATGTACAACACTTGACTCATTAATACCTAGCTCTTATGTATTACTTTAATTCCTTCGACCATAAACCTAGTAACACAGCCCCTTCATAATCATATTACTCAACATGTGTTCATTAGACGCAACTATGCACCAACTTGAAAAAAACTAACCTAGCTCATATATACATACATTACTAGATGAAGACACACAACATAGCATAAGAAAACATTTCTAATTTCCTCTCTCACATTTCTCTCTTATGAGGTGGGTCTCCCCCCCTTGGATGGTGGGGGGGGGATTTTTCAATTCTTACCACACTATCTTCTTTACTTTCACATTCTCCCCCACAAATCCCTCTCATCTACTTCGCAACAACACATTTTCATTACAACTCATACACTTGTCAACCTAAAGCACACTTAAACAATACCATGGTGTTATCTAGCAAAAGCCTATCAGAAACTTCTTCCCATAAATCACAACGAAACAACCACTAGCGTAATCAGATAATCAGGTCACTTTCATACTCGATTCCAAATGTACTCACTATCATTAAAACATCTCTTTCTTTATTCCTTTGACCAACTCAACAAGAACACAAGCTCCTTAAAACCTTTCAAGTCTTACTATTGACCAACCATATTGCCCCAACGTGACAACCTAGCTCATATTATAATCACCGCATTACAATGAGAGTCTCTAGTATACACGAGAGATAAACATATCCATGCAACATTTTGACCTGTCACATCTTATTCTACTTCTATGTTACCTCTTTCTCTCATAGTAATCATGTATATATGACTAGGTATAGCTCAATTTGTGCATACGATCGTCAAAAGAAACCATTTGCAGTACTTATGTCAACGGATCTTGTTGATTCTTGTTATCGGATCCAAAGGAATACAACAGAAACATAAGTTTTCTAATGACAGAAAGTACATTGATCAAGAGTATGACAACAGACATAATCTTGACTCAACAGGGACTATTATTTCCTTATGATTTAGGGAGTAAAGTTTTCAGAAGCCTTTTGCTCAGATAAACACCATCTATATTGGATACAATCTTACTCAATATAACAATGTTTATCTTGTTGGCGTGACTCTAGCCTCTCATGAATCTATTTTTTGCTCTCCATCACTGTACTCTATATCTTTGTCAAATAACTGAATGTCAGTTCATGTATTGTCTATATATTTAATTTATCTAGTGCATAAAAGTGTAATAACACTATAACTTTGGCTAAAGTCTTAATACACCATTCTTGTATCGGGTATAATCGGCAATTTGTCCTGAAAGCTTAATAAATTAACGGGCTTCCGGTACCCTAAAACGATACTTTCATCGGGCGAACGTCTTTAACTTACAAGAATCACTCAATAAAAATAAATGAACAACGACCATAAATTCTGTTATCACTATAATTATAAATTCCACTGATTAGCGAGGCTTACTTTGTATGCTTCTACTGTCCCGTTACACATATACCTACCCAATTTTAACACTGCGCATTTACACCTACACGAATTACACAGATACGCAAACGCGTACAACACACAAAAGGTTCATTTGTGCGTAATTTCATCTAATGTCGCATCTGACTTGAAAACACAAGGTGTTATAGCACCAGTTCTCCCCACTAGTTAATCCATTACACAACAATATATCTATACCAAATGCAAAATCAACACGAATCCTGTATAGACAGAATAAACTACTCAGATCAAGACGAATGCGGAACAACATGTAATCAAGTTAAGCAAGTGACATAGTACCACCAATCCTCACTTCAAGCTGTGCAAACTGGATCGTGAAGCATATTTCATACCATTGACACAACAAGTCTCTTCACTTAGGTTGGCTGCTTGAGGCTCATACTCTTAACTGTTGGGGTCCGGGGTCGACCGGCTATCGGCAATAAACTTGGGCTTTAGACACGCGAGACACACGGAGAGCGAATACTAGATATATTCTGAATCCAGCACACGTTGAACACACTAGCCTATACATGACTACAAGCACTACTATTGACCCTAAACCGTATAATATTCTGTTTCGAACTTAACTTAATATAAGGCTCTACAATCCCCCGAAATGTTAGGTCTCTTCTCACGTATCACCGCGATCGACTTGCAGACAATGACAGTTTAACGTATGTAATCGCTGTTCACACTATGTTACTGGTCTATCTTGCTTGTAATCAGCTTTGTCATAGCTGCTAAGCTCTTGTGGCGCATTGATATTTCGCGCATCTATCTTTTAACTTTAAGTTTTGCGTGAAGGGCAAATATATACATACCAAAGCGCTATCTTGGAGATCATTATCTTGGGCATCATCACTTGAACTTGAATCATTTGATTGACTTCCTTGATCAACTTTGTGCTCTAGACGCAACATTCACATGACTTTTACAATTCCATTGTTTGACATATGAATTATAAGTCCTAACCAATCTCCATCAATTGATGATATCTTATTTGACTTTGAGGCTTCTTTGATTTTGGGGAAGATTAGAATCAACTATCTTGATGTTGAACGATTGACTTTGAAAGCTTGAGTAAGAGCATGTGGTTTATGAATCCGACTTTGCTGGAATGAGGCTGCAACACCGTCGTCTTATCCTGAAATAAAACAGTTAGCAATAAAAGATGAATATGGCTTTGTCATTCATCTTGAGTTCGGTTGCATTAACCTCCGGTTCCGTTTATAGTATAAATACTATACCTGTGATCAGGTAGATTCAAAGAATCTCCTTGACAGGGTTTCCAGCTCAAAGCGTAGGATCTTCTAACACAGATGTATTAGATTCACCATGCTTGCTAGTTCTCATTACCGAAACGTCTCAAAGCAGACAACACGGTAAGAGTGAATCAGATAGTTACTATCTTTCTGATTAAGTCGTCAATTCATTTACTGGACCAAAATTGATATCCAGTTATCACAAGCTTGATTCAATAAAGAATCTTGCAATTCACCTACCATAGCTTGATTGACGTTGGCTCAAGCAGATTCCATCTTCACTTGTGAATACTTAAGTATCAACTCGGATGTCTGAGCTCTCAAGGATACTTCTTAGGACTCTTGTATACAACGTTTGAACTTATGGTGTTCAACAAGTATGTTTGACATTGTGTCCTATATGAGCACTTATACTTGATCTCTTCTTGGCTCTAGCGATCTCGCATCTTTTGCACATTTGTATTTTAGTAATCGGAGCTGGAGCAAGACTGCCACTATTCAATATCAACAATCTCGGAGTGAGATGTTCAATATATAACGTGTGTATCTCCTGACAAATGAGACAAGTTTACTTTTGAGAGAAACCAAATGGCTGGGAAGGTTTGTGTGCATTGCATCTTACAGGTCCATGACAACTATTCTCATCAATATTTCGAATTACTATAAGATTCACATTGTGATTTTGTAGATTAAGTTTGACCCGGTTTCTTGCCTAAGGAGTGAGGAGGGCTTTCTTCTTTTCACCCTTTATCCATACATTTTCCTTTTTCATTCTTCACCCCTTTAATTCTTACCAGACATCATACTACACATTGTTGTGATTGTTCCAGTTGTTAGCCACAATCATAGTTGGCATTTTTCCCTTATACACATTCTTCTCCAATCAACCTAAGATTGCTATTTTCAATACTATAGGAGTAATCCTTGGTTCGATCTCTCACCGGTTCTGGTTGGATCGTAGGAATTATACCTAACCTAACCACCTTATGACTTCAGAATCATCGTGAAATTAATAGGTTGTTGGGTATAAAGATCGAACCATAAAACCATTTTCTGACATTTATCATATTCAAAACACCCCTACACATTGTGCTCTGATATATCAAAATTGTTTATTCCCATTAAGGAAAGAGCTGCACTAGAGTCTTAAAAGATCACATGCGCTTATAACAAATATTTAATCACCATTTTACTCCCCTTAATTTAAATAATAAAACACATAGTATTTGAAATAACCAATTGTGATTAAAATTTTTGATATGAAAAAATTCCATGGGGAGAAAAATTATACCACAAAAAGCATGAATTCAGATTTTATAAAATCTCCCCTATCAACATTATATGTGGTATACCAATATTTATGTAAACATTTGACATAGGAATTTTAAAAATTGATATTACACCACAAAATAAATGAATACTTAGTGAGGTATGGCCTTTATTAAAGATGGAGGACCCTATAAGACAAATCGGAATAACATTAATGTGATTGAAGATTAGTCAAACAGTATATTAATGCTCAGCTAAAATATAAAGGATCAACATTAATGCTGATTGAAGGATTATCAAATAGTATTTAATGCTGATTTAAAGTTTTCTAAATTTTAATTTGATCTTACTCTTGTTCTTGTAAACCCTAAATCCACTAGTAAGTAAAAGAGGGTAGGCGTCCTATGTATAGACCATACTCATAGTAATCTCTCCAATGAGAGTCTAATAGTTTGAGCTTATTAGATTTATTAATAGTTCATGGTCACTGATTAAAGTCGAATAGTTATAGTTTTATTAGTTTATGAATAAAAACCTTGTTCATAACATTTGTTTTTCTTATTTTTTATTCCGCTGCGTGATCAATGTTATGATATCCTAGATGGGAAAAACGATCTATGAAGCATACAATTAGGTTTTAACAGTTACCACAAAATTTTTGGTGTAACGCAGTAGATACTTCAACATACATTCTCAACCGAATCCTAATTAGAGCCATTTTAGGAAAAATACCTTACGAACTCTTAAAATGTAGGAAACCTACTCTAGATTGCTTTAGAGTGTTATGGGACGAATAGTTCAGTATCATTTAAACAATAAATAACTACCTAATGAAATTTTACCCAAAGTCATACAAGGTATCTTTTTTAGGTTATACTCGCAAATAGTAAAGGCCTGCATCATTCCTCAACAAACCTACTAGAAAGTCAAAGAATCACACAACATACATTTCGATGAAACACCTCTACCCTCTAATGTACCTCACCGTTTTGGTAGCTCTTGGTGGATGATGACTTAGATGAATAAGAAGCAATTAAGGTATACCGAAAATAAAAACTTAGAAATGACTTGAGGATGAGACTTTAGAGATGACGAAATAGTACAATATTAAGAATCTAGGGAACCACCACCATTAAAATGTCATAGGAAACCTAACCAAAGAACCGTAGATTACAGCCAAAACTAAAGCAACTTCTTTTGTTTTATATCAATTATAGAACCTAAGAATGTAAATGAAGCCTTAACAGATGATAGTTGGATTGTCGCCATGCAAGAATAATTAAATCAATTCATTACTAACGACGTTTGGGATTAGTTCCACAACCTAAGAATATGACAATCATAGGAACTAAGTGGGTGTTTAGAAATAAGTTAGATGAGAACGGTATTGTATCCTCGAATTAAGGCTAGTATTATTTGCCAAGGCTATAATCAAAATAGGGCTCGATATGATGAAACTTATGCCCCAGTAGCTGAGACTTGAGTTAATAGGATACTATTAGCTTATCTTGTTCGTTAGATTTAAGTCTATTCCAAATGGATGTAAAAAATTCAATTCCTGACTGGTTTTTTAATCAATAGGAGGATAACATGGCACAATCCGTCCATATTCATTAACTTTGTTAAAAACCATATCATGATTATAAACTTAAGAAAGTTTATACGGATCTTAAACAAAGCACCCAAAGCCTTTGTATGACATATTACAACTTTTCTCATTAAACATGAATACAAAATGGGAATGGTAGATAGCATACTTTTTACCAAGAAGAAAAGTTCAAACCTCATCATCGTTCAAATATATATCGACGACATTATACTTGGCTTGACTTTTCACCACATGTGTGATGAATTTGCCAAAATCATGCATGACGATTTTGAGATGAGCATGATGGGTGAACTTAACTTCTTCCTTGGATTACAATTAAAACAAATAGAAGATGGTATCTTCTTTAATCAATCTAAATATATTAAAAAAATGCTTAAGAAATTTGGCTTAAAAGAATCTAAACCAATGAAAACCCCCATGTCCTCAGATACCAAACTCATGAAAGACAAAGAGTGTGAGTCGGTAGATAGTACCAAGTATCGAGGCATGACAAGTAGTTTATTATACCTAACGGCAAGTAGGCCCGATATCATGTTTAGTATCTGCCTTTGTGCCAGCTTCCAAGAGGCTCCCAAAACCTCTCTCCTTGAAGAGATTAAGCGTATCTTTCGATACATTAAAGGCACTATGCCCTTAAGATTATGGTATCCTAAATGGACCGACATAGAAACAGTAGTATATGCTGACTCTGATCATGCGGGAGATTATGTGGACCGAAAGAGCACTAGCAGTATTTGTGAGTCCGTGGGATGTTGTTTGACATCTTGGTTCTCGAAGAAACAAACTGCTCTTGCTATATCCACTACCGAAGCCGAGTACGTAAGCGCCGGAAAGGCATGTCAACAAGCACTATGGATGAAACAAGCTCTTATCGACTATGACGTTTGACTCGATGACGTCCCGATCATGTGCGACAATAAAGGCGCGATTGACCTTAGCAAAAACCCGGTGCAACATTCTCGAAC